>DWPV01006458.1:0-11515 GCA_018251915.1 Urbanus proteus proteus
ATCCTTATTATGCTAAGAAACATTTAGTGGTATGGAACCCTCCATGTGCGAGTTCTACTCTCACTTGGCCGATTTTTCTCTTTATTTTTTTCTTCTTTTATACTCTTCAAATTAGAATATTGCAACACTTTATTCTGATGTCGCTACGGATTCCCATGGAATCATAGTTAGTTATATACCTACTAGCTTCCGTACTTTTTGTGACAATAAAAACTATGTTTTAAAGGTTTATGTCGCTACATAGGTATTGGGTTTCGGTTTATGGGCAATATCAATATTAATAAAACAGCTATAAATTTCCTTTTTTCAAACATTTTAATATTAATAGAATCAGGGTAGATAGGTGCAACAAATCAAAAGGTTTATTATAAAGATCCGGGTTCAAACAAATAAAAGTTAAAAACATATTTTACATGGTAAAAAATGACACTAATTTGATTGGAGAATATGTAAATGACACCTTTTGGAGGATTCGTTGTTCTAATGAATGTGTGATCTTTTTTATCACATTTGGATCCTCATTATTTGCTTGATAGATACTTACACCAACTTAAATATACTTATACTGGCAGATATTAATTTTCAAGGATTACTTTTAAATTTAATCTTATACGACTTACTTACAAATACTTATAGGTACCTACTATTTCTTTTTGGTTGATCTATTTTTGTAAACAAAATTAATATTATAAAAAATAATATCATCTATTATTATTAATTATCGCTATTTGGTGTACCAAATATTTATAACTTAATATTTATACCGATGTATTTAAAACAAACATTTAAGTTATTGAGTTTGAATGTTAAATAGATTACCGAGACATTAACGTGAAATGTGAAATTTTGCGGCATTCAGTTTATTATGGTGTCCGAGAAACGACTTTCCACTGCAATCTGTGGGTGAAATCAGTGGCTAGACTTAAAATCGGACTAGTTTTTAGAAATGTAAATGTATTATTTGTATATAAATCTAGTATACATAATTATTTTCCTTACGTGAAAATCATTTGTCGAAATCAAAAGACTAAATTTTGACTGTCTAATGGTAGCTCATTTCGGCGAATATTTAAAGGTTACATAAAAAACAAAATACAAGCAATAAAACAAATCGCAATAGGTTATTGTGTATGATAAAATAGGAATCGGAATAGGTTATTGTGTATGATATAATTTATAAATATTGACACTGATTGGCCTATTGTGATTTTTTATTGAACAAAAGCATTAAACGACCATGTACAATCTGATGGTTATTGCCCCCATATGACAGAGTACCCCGTAGGTATTTTGCCTAATAACACCAGTGTCACCAGGTGTAATGGGTGTGAAAAAGAGATATTCTTATCCAAGGTGTTCCTACTTAATTCTCAGGGGCGCCAATGTACTTGTTACAGACTTTAATTAAGTAGGTAGAATCTTGTTTTTATATGGTAGTTCCAGGACCAGAATAGGGCTAAGGTATCCCCTAACTGTCGTAAGAGTACCTGACGGTGCGGCGAGAAGCAGCGCTCGCCCGAGCTGATCCCGATGAGGCAACGCGCTCAGAGGACTCCGGATGGCGTTCCTTAATGACACCGCGGAGTCCTTACCTTTTGAAGGTTTCCCCCTCGTTAACAAAAAAAAGGTTGCAGATGTCCACGGGCCGTAGTACTAACCATCAGGGAGACTGCTCGCTAATTACTTCTATCATAAAACCTTTAACGCATAACACAGTAGCTTACACATTAGACAGAAATAAGCTAACAACCTCTACATACCAATCGAACGCCTTCACATAACTGTACTTAGGATAGTGAAACTATTAATTTTCGCTCAAGAAAAGCCTATAATTTAGCTCCCACTTTCTCATTTGTATCTGGGCCACAAGGTCGTGGTGTATGCAACATTGCGGTTTGTATTACTGTGCTAATGGAAGTAAAAGTGATATGTGTTCTATCATTAGCTGGTCTAGGAAGTACCGTTGAACTTAGGTAAACAGAGTTGAGCTTATAATGTGTGTTTTGGTAAATAATCGCTACTTTGTAGTTGATTGCTTGAATGTTGCGGTTGATATATGAAACTGGGTAATCTGGAAATCGTCTAAATAATTAGATTGCAATGTCTTCCTAATAAAATGTAAAAGGCGGCGGCGCTCATTAATGCTTCTCTCTACTACACCTAAGTATAACTTCTCACATCCATCTATCTACACATAAATATCTTAAACGTAAATTTGTAAAAAAGGTTAGTAACGCATGTTTTCAAACGTTTAATAAGACCATCAATAATGTTTAATGAATGTTGTCACAAAAATATTTTTACCATTTTGTTACACACACATACACGTAATATTTTTAGTATCTTAAAAGACCTCACGTCACTCTAAAACAAGAACGCGTAATTTGACGTAATTACCGTATGCGTTAACCGTGGGTTATTCAACTGCTTGGAAAGTACGGGAGAAAAGCAGAGAGATTCGCATTCATATTTCTTTGGTGATCATGCTAGATCGGCTCATAGTGCGGAACGGTGATGCGCAAACGAAACGCAACCTTATCTTATCACTAGATAAATCTTGCCGGATTTTAATTTGGCTTATTTTATTATTTTTATAAATTATTTCAAGATAAAAGCTATATATAAACACTCTCACATAAAAGTGAAAACTTGTGTAAAAAAATCAAGTTAATCCATAAACTACTTTTTAAGTTTTACGAATACAAACACATGGAGGTACGAGAATGTATTAATGTACAGATAAGTGTGAATTGCTTAAACCGTTTCGCGAAGTATCACTAGCGTTTCGCTACTTCTTATGAATGTAATCGATTAAGAATAACCGTCACGTCGGATATTTAACAATAACGTTTTTTTGTATTCTTAGGCGAATTTTCTATGATGATGTAGTAAAAGAGCATGTAGTCCTAATTATTTATTAGCTACTTAAAGAATACCCACACATAAACTAATGAAATCAGTAGCCCTATTACGAGTTTATTACGTTTATTGAAACGTTCCTCGTTTACGTTTGGGCCCATACACCTAGATGCAGCGCTCCTAGCGGACCGTTTAGGTACTAAAATTTTACTATGGAAAAACGGGTGTAAATGCAAATGTAGATCACATAAAAAAACGTAACAAACTCGTACTAAGGGTACTGGTTAAAATTATAGATGAGTTGCTACACCTTACCTTAGTTGAAGCGTTTCATATAAATTTATCTGCCTAACCACGGCCATAAACTAAATTCTGCCACCACCACCACAACAGCTATTCTTACCCAGTAACAATGGTGTAGCACTACTACGTTTGATAAGTTTAAGACAGTAACACACAAGATATTATAACTTGCGTTCAAGTATGCAACACATTCATTGCCGATCTTTGGTGGTGCCAAATACTGCTTAGATTAATATCTTTATCTATGGGTGTTTGTGACTACTTACCACCAAATGCCTGTTTGCCACTTCAATTGAAGTTAAAAATATCAAATCTGATTGTTTCAGACCTTTTACATAACCAGCTTGTGTTTGTATGTATTAAGCTTTGTAATTTAATTTCCTCGCATTCTAGTCCAAGAGCGTTTACTCCCCGTCCTCATAATCTCGTAACCGACAAATTTCGAGTGTCGTTCGTCACGACGTCATTTCTTTATTTCCACAGCGGAATGTTCCCACTGTGCATTTAGTTTCGCAGTGTTGTTTTATTATGAAACTTGGATTTGGCGAAAACGGTATCACGTATTTTGTTGCATTGAGTTGTTTTATTTTTGTTTCATTTATTTTTTAAACTTAGAAACTAGATAACGTTCTTATAATTGTGTACACAAGAACTTTTCACTGTTGTATATTTTAATATAATAAAAGGTCTTATACCTATTATTATAAAAGTTGAAGCAGCAAAAGAGTTAGCAAACCAATAGCATGTCCTCATAACATTTCAAGTCACTTCTTACTACTTACTTTTGTTTTCTAAATTTTTACAAACTTTTTAAAACTAAATACAATGAAACTTCGATAAATTACTTAGAATATAATAAGTGCCAAATCAATACCTATATGATTCATGTTCAGCTCAATGTTCTGTAACTAGAAGATTAGTCTACAAAAGTTTCTGTTCATTACTATAAAACATCTAAAACTCAGTTTTTATATAGCACAAATTAAATCGATAAGAAGATTTTGTTTTATCACGGTCGTAAATATGAGTATAACTCATAATTTAAAAGTATTTTAAGCTGATAACTAATATAGTTTTTCAATTTAGAGTATAATAAAATAGGCGATAAGATGCCCGTATCGATATTAATCGGATATTGATGATCATCATTTATTACTTCGAAGTGTTTTCAATAAAATTGTGAGAAAGAATGATCTAAAAGCAAATTAAAGAGTCTGCTGAGAACTGTTTTTAAATATCGTGATTTTTTAAACTCTTCTAAACCAACTTGTTTTTTCGTAACAAGCCGACTGGAAAACTCCAATGCAAAAATGAAAAAGTCACCAAAAGTCGATATGTGCTGGTTTAAACTGTAATTGTATTTTTTTCCTATTAATGAATTATTTTTTACTTAATAATAAATTACATTAAGGAGTATCTATGCTTGCTCTTGTAAATTTAACACAATTTGTCACAATTTATACATATAACTCTCGTTTATTGTGACAGCGTTTGGTACTTGTAACATTTTTTGGATTTTGCTACGCTTTTGCCTACTCTCGAAGACGCATGTCATACAAACTCATCAATCAATCCATAGCTGCCTTTACAGATGAACTACACTTGTACAACAGTCCCGTCGGCAACTGCTTTGTACGGTATTTAGGCTGATTAATTAATCATAGGGCAGATGATATACGTTTTTGTGTTATAGGAATAACATAAGCGTGGTCGAGTATTCTTAAATTTCTTAATTTTAAGAACATGAAAGAATTTCATGTTATGTAGTGTTATAATTTCAATGCCATTGCCGAAGCCAAGACAACGTGTATGTAGTCCTAAGTTAAACTCGGGGCATTGTTTGTTAATAAATTCATACAAGTACATAAACACCCAGACCCAGAGTAAAAAATTGCCCTATAGTTCAAATCTCACCAAAGTCAAACCAGACCGGAGTTCAAATCTGGTATATGTATATATCATAATTATATTATGACTCTAAGTACAGCTGTCTGCCTAGAGTCTAGACTATCCTTTCTACTAATTAAGCCGTTAATAATCATAATCTAAAACAAAGCAGCATTCATCCGATTCTATTTACGAAGCGGAAATCGGTCCATACTGACCGGAACCAACCCGTCCAGGCTCGTGACCTACCGGTCGTGGACACCACTATAATGAATTAGACACGTTAAACTCTATAAAGAAACGAAAGTCGGGAGTTTGGCTTTGAATGGGTATTTTGTATGAAAGGTACAAAAGATTGTTTATGGTTTTTAGAAATGTTGGTTGTTATGATTTTTATTGTGACATGTTTTGGGTTGTTTCATAATAAGTGTTCGGGTCAAGTACCTATAAGTAGTGTATTGGACTTCAGTCTTCTTTTATCCGGACAAATATCTTTAGTGGCCACTGCCGCCGATAGACATACACATACATAATATCTGCTTTAAGTCTGTTACAGACTACAGACACACAGATGCCTAGTTTCCTGAGTTTATTTAGCCTAACTCACAGAAGCTGATTAATAAGCGTACCTACTTCAGTATCACTACAAATCATAAAACAGTCGCTTTCCGCTGTCTACCTATGTACGCTCAGATCTTTTAAACTACGCATCAGATTTCGATCGAATATAAAAGATATGAAAATCAGTAAACACTTAATTACAAAGAGGTGTAAAGTAAAACCTTCGCTTCATCTGATTTACATTACCGTTAACAACTTTTACGGTACTATCGAGTTAATGTATCAAACTTATCAACGTATCAAATCCAAACATATGTTACGAAAGAGCTATCAAATTTATACTGTATTCGATTGATTGAAAGTTGGTTTTGAAGTGCCAGTACCGGTAATAAATCAAAATTGATGCGTGACGTATACTGACAGACCATTCTATTCGGTTAAAGGAATATAACACCCGGCTTATTTAAGATCACTCAATGTTAAAACAAAATCAGAATATTAGCTGTCTATTTGTAATCGTTTGGGTTATAGTAGACAAATCGATGTTATGGTGAAAGTACATACATAATCGATTCGTATGAATACAAATTTCATGATACGGTGCATCGTTGCATAATAACCTGATAATATACGATTGTATGGCTTTTTCTGGAACGTTCTAGTTACCCTTTGGATACGCTACTGTCTATGGTTAATCATACGATACAATGGTTGATTAAAGTAAGCTTATTATGATTTGAATCAACGTATTAATTATATTTCTTTCTTTACAGGTATGTATTCGAATGGAAATTAAGTGGCACCGATAAGATTTGAGCGGTTTTGTAAGTAAATATTTTCGTTAAATTTCTGTGAGTAATTAACGGAGGCCTGGAGCAATCTTTATGATGTTGTTCTTTGCGTTTACTTCTTGTTAAATTAATTTTTAGTCTTTAATAAAAGAAAATGTAAAATAAAAAAATCAACTGATTACTTGCAAATGTACTCTACCAAATTCGCGTCACCTAAGTGATAATTTTGAAAATAAGTACTCGTGCCCAGTGGGACAGTACAAATTGACGATGAAACACCAAAAGAAATATCAAAACAATCGGTTCCACCGCCAAAGTGGTTCTCCCTATCGGGTGCAATCTAAAATGCATATAGAATTTCAACTGTCGGTTACGTTCATATAAAGTGTGATTTCTCGGAATGCCGTCCAACCGTACGTCATGTGTAGGAACTCCATCAGATCGATATGTCGATGCGGGCACAGAGTAGAAAAATCTATAGAGAGACCATGACTCGGCTGACTTTAAGCCGAATGACATCGACGTTTCTTTTCTGACTTTGTCTAGTGACTACAGATTTTATCATGATTTCGTATCGGCATTTATACACAAAAGGAACATTTCAATTATTCTTAGCTTATGACTTATTGATTTTTAAGGCTAAAATTAGGTTGCTTGTTCATCAATCAAAGCCCACGTTACTAAGTAAAGCGTATTTTAAAGCTTTTTAATGTAACAAGGTTACTCGGCATGATATTGCAAAATAATTTCACAACGTTGTTAAAGAACGGGCAACAGTTGTCGTTATTTTTATATGTTTACAATAATTCGCGTGAGACAGGTTTTTGAAAGCCTTTAGGCGGTTCATTAATAATTTATTGTTTCTTTGATAAGGTTTCTCGTTTTATCTCCAATGTTGAGTTCTAAATTTCATTTGGGACATTGCTAATCTCTTTTTCAATTGATACGAGTATGTATTATGAGTCTTGCAGTGGGCAGTGAAATTAAAATTCTACAGTTATTCTAAACATGTAAATTTTAGTTCTTTATTAGTTTAGTCCACTTTATTTAGCCCACCATGTCCCACTCAAGTAGGACAAAGGAGTATGCTTCAGGCTTTTCCAAGTAAACCAAGTTACAGCGAGAATCCGCAGCATTAGTAAATTGACAATGTTACCATAAAATTATATTTATTTTATTTTTCTGTATTACATTTTCTACTTTTTATTAATTTATCGCAGTTATTTTTAGTGTTGCTTTGAGTTAAAAAATATTGCACTGCACTGTTATAGTGCGAATAACAATATTCATTACCGTTAACTGTAGGTATTACAAAAGTTTCTTACCTAATTGCGTCTGTCTCACCGCGGACGTGTTGCGCTAGGCATGAAGCGAAGGTTCCATAGCGCGCCGTCTGAATGTTAATCAGGTGAAATTGACATTGTATGTGTTAAAATAAGTCGCCCACTATGAACAGGATGTGGGAGTCTAGAAGGTTCGTAAACTTTGTAATTTCTAACATTATAGGGTAGATAATTTATGGAGAAATATGATATTAGACTTTTGAAACTGGAGTTCTAGAACTGACTATTAACGTCAGAGTTCTTAATTTTAACTCAATTATTGCGCAAAGTTAAATACACAAATATTGTATAGAATTCATTTTCTTTATTCTAAAGCCTGGCCGGGATTGAACCCTGAGTTTAATATGTAACAATTACTTAGACTTCTACATCACACGGATCGTAAATCAATCTCCTTTTCTTAACTGCTTTTAGCTAAAGAATAGTTTTATTTAAGATTGCATAAATTAAACGCAGTGCTACAAGGCTAATATAATGTTGGACATTGACAACGTACAAGTCATTTTACACGACCATAAGGTCCGCTCGATGTAAAGACAGATTATTTTCTGCACGGTAATGACAATATTTTCTACTTTATCAGATTAAGTGCGTGTTGGGGGCACGCGTCAAACTGTGTTGCTTTAGGGTTGTCTCTTACCCATTTATAAGTTAATAAAAGACAGAAGATTTAATAAAAGAGAAAAGACATTTGAAGAGAATAGGGTTGTCCCTTTAAATGTAGGTCTATCAAAAATATTTTTAAGCAGTTAAAAAATTAAAATATTGTTACAAACAGATTATATCATTAGTGTATTTTTAGTTTATTTGCAATTGTGGGGAGAAACATTTTTTTTTAATGAAATATTCAAAGAATTTGTTTTTGTATGAACCAACTAAGCGTAGAATTCACGCAAATCAGTTAAAAAAAACATACAAGAAAGTATGTAGAGTAGGAAAGATTTTAAAATATATTATTAATGGTTTGTGACAGCCCTGATCTAGTTAACTTATTTACCGGCGTTATTTTTATCTTGAAGCCCACGTGAGCGGAGCGATCGGAATGGCAGTGAATGGCAAGCCCACATACACTTAAAAAGGTCTTACAGGCTTGTTTTTATAACACAGGCCAGTCGAATAGGTATGTTGTGTTGTAAACATACATTGCTTTCCTCATACACTGATAAATATATGCCCTTTGCATTTAAATGTACGGTCAAGAGGCAAAAAATGGTAAAAAACGCGCAAGCAGTGCGGTATTGATGTAATTGTTTGTTATGTAAAGTCAGAGATGGTTTTTATTTAAAGGAATTTAAAAATTAGCGTAATTGCTTCAGGAGACTTACATTGAACGCTTCTCTATCTATTTTAATATGGAAAAAAAATGTTTTCTCGCAGGTATCGAAAAAAAGGTTTGTAACTTTTGAGTCATGAAGAAATTTATAGACCACTTAGTTTTATTTTATTAAATATTTTTACAGAAAGTGGTCTCGGTTCTGTTTTGAAATAAAACCCCATTACGTATTAGTGCCCTTTATGTCGCATTGCTGGGCATTCCCTTGCCATAATTAGGAAGTTCTGCAAAAATTTACTATGCAACTCCAATGCGGTGTAGCGGGAAACCCGTTACACTTACCCGTTCTTCTTCATAAATAGTAGTTTAAAAAACATATTTTAATTGAAACAGATGATCGTTGATATTATAAAGTCGGATCTCAGACTACCCGTGCAACAAACAGTAGCTACAAGTACTCAACAAACAACATAACTGTTATGACAATCGTGACTAAAGTCTACCAACCGACCGCCTGTGGACACAACGAAATCAAATTAATGTTTGCAAGTGTAACAAAGAAACTGATTTAGATTAGCATGTCATAGTTTTTACGTCGTTTCTAAACGATCATGAATCTGATAATCTAGTCAAGTGAGTTTTGTTCTAATGATTCCAATTAAAAGTGGTAAGGTGGTTGATTACAAATGTTTATGGGTGGCAGTGATTACTAATCAAAGTGGAAGTATTTACTTGCTGCTTTAGTTTCGTACAAATCGACATGAAAAGTTTTTGTATATCTAGCAAAAATGTGAACGTTTAAGAAAACGATATCTTAAGAATAGCGGTAGCCACGCATCTGGTATCTATGAAGACTTTAATCTTATCTGGGCTTGATAAGTTCATGAGCGCTAATAGCTATACAAGTGAGATGCATGCTAATCTGCTTCTCCTGTATTGTAAGATAATATCTATTCGATGTATCTCTAATCTATCTAATCTATCTATGTATCTTTGAGAACTTTTTAAAAACTCTCAGATGTACAGGTTTCGTTACGATACTTTCCTTCACCATTAAAGACTGGAATTTAAAATTCAGACACCCGTTTGAGAGGTCTATCTATATTTGTATGTATATATGTTTGTATTTAACAATTAGATGTGCCACAATCCTGTGCCATCAACTCGCGGGTTAATTTCATACATCATGAGCGGTAGTAGCTAAAGGTACCTATATCATCAGGTGCAATGCATAATCATATCCTACTTCTATATTGCAAGATATCTATTCGATGTTTATATTTTGTGTATATATAATTTGATGTGTCCAGCGATTGTGAATCACGTGAACCTTTGATTGACACAAGGCAGTGCCATCAACTCGCGTGCCCAAGCTGTGATAACATCTCGCCGCCTACCGCTGTCCGTCCTAAACAATTAATCGTTAATTAACGACACTAAATTGCTTTTTAAACGATTCTTTCACGCAAATCTAGAACACGTACGTGGTTTTAAAGCTGAGGAACTAATGAGAACGTATTTGTTTACGAACGAGATACTATTTGATTGCTTAAATAATTAAGGGGCGATTACTAAAAGGATGGTTTTTCCGATTTTAAGTCTTATTACACACTAAATTTGTGTGTATGCAAAATACTGGGTTAGTAACTATGTTGTATACACATAATGTAAACGAAAGCAAACACATGTCTAAAAGTTCTATATATTGTCCCTATAGCTTCGAAGACTAAGTAACTATATACGTAGAAATACCGTTTTGTTGTCGAGTTATTCACCATTATGAGGGACTTCACAGAAACCTAATGAATTAGTATTAATTTTTAAATATTCGTTTTATCCGCATCTCTCGGAACACATTTAATTGCTTAAATCGTCTATTACAGACGTATCTTATAATTCAAATTAAAATCTAAATCTCATTTATTAATAGTTGATTCAGATTGAACACTTTTTGAACGTCAAAAACTCTACCACCACCTCGAAAGGTTTATTCGTCATGGAGAAGAGGCGGCGCAAGAAACTCCATACGTATGCATAATTGCATTTCTTGTACTTATAATCATTATAATGGAAATAATGTAACAGACAAATACATATAAGGTTTTGTAAACTAAAGAAATAAAACAAATTGGTTAAAAATTACCCCAGTACTTTACCCCAGAAAACCCCAACATACAAAAAGTAAAAATGCAAGTCAAAAATTCAATATCATCTCTACCTCAAATATATTTATGTAGTCGTATAATTGTAGGCCTGACAGATGTTGCTTTGCCCTTTCCTGGCCGATAAGATTGCAAAAATGTGAATTGCAATTTAGTACCTATATCACCATAAAACCTTTTTGTGATCAAAATTTTGGTTTTTCCTGGGATAAAGCCCACGTAGATTTTACAATTTCCTTATTAATTTAATTATCTTAGACTCATTTGATATTCACAGACATTGAATTCTAAATATAATATCCCCGTTTCGCACTTAAAAGTGACGGTAGTTTACTT
>DWPV01006459.1:0-11515 GCA_018251915.1 Urbanus proteus proteus
TTTTTGATAGCGCGAGCCATGATATTATCTCGGCAACATTGGCTATTATTATTACATTTATGTTTTTGATGAGATTGACTTTAATGAGTGTTGACGTCAAACTGCCGTTCGTTTATTTATTTAGTAAACTAAGTGCGTATATGCCACTAAGTACACATACACATATTAAAATATTTAATAATGCTCTGCACGTTTTAGTCCTCAGTAGCAACCTACTCAACCTAGCTATGCTGAGTAACATAAATTATCCTTTTGACTGACAGCGTCTTCAATTGCACACACCTTCGGCATAGAAATCCAACTTGTAAGCGTGATTTTTTATATATAGAGGTAACCCCATCTTTCCTTTGGTTATATATGGAGTATATAATCAAATCATCTCTCCTTTAGTTTTAAGGTAGATTGGACTTGAAGTTTAAAAGTTTGTAGGTTTCATAAAAAACATGTTATATAAATTACATTACATCTTACGCAGAAACCGCAGAGCGAAATATCGTATCACAAAAATAGGCTGCAACATTTTTAAATTGGAACCGCTGATAAAGGGAATCTTTATAGATTAGATTGTCAAAATAGATATACATACTTCAATTAAATAAAAACATAGACACCTTAATAAGGTACTTTCCTTTATCTATCGCCTTCATCAACTTTCCATAACAGCCGGAACTCTTTGCAAAATAACTACTGATGGTTATAACCTAGTATATTTTTTGGAATTTACTAATTTAACATGTTTGTGATCAATGTCGGTTTTTTTTTTATCTTAATACATATTTTCTTCCATTGAATACTTTTAGTAATGTTAATAAAGTTAAACATACGCTTTATAAAAAAGCGTACTATAAAACTAGTGATTACCTGGCCGATAAAACCGTGTGGTCTGAAGCGCCTCCAGCTCCAGTAGCGTTTTAAACTATTTTCTACCGAATATCGTTACAAAATATTTCATTATTTAAATAATTTACTTCCAAGTTTTGCAATAAAAAAATAAATGTTTAGTGTCCACCTGGATAGGAATACAAAAAAAAATCGACTATTTCTTAGAATACCTCCACTTGAATGTATTCAATTTTGTTTCCAGTGCGGAGGGCGTAACAGTCCACTACCAAGTGTCGGAGGAGGCGCCGACGGGCACGTGCGCGGTGCTCGTGACGGGCACGCACAGGTCGCTGTGCGCCAACCTCGCCGCCGCGCAGAAGTTCACGCCGGACCACTTGTCCAAGGACGAGTGTAGGAAGAGCATTGAGGGCGCACGCTTCTTTTATGCTTCGGTGAGTTCTTGGGATGTGTTTCTTTGATGGAGGAATTTTCTTCGAACGAGTTAGACGGACGGGCAGATAAATTATGATCGACTGGTACACTGGGTGTGTATGTTCATTCACTGGCTAAACTAAATATAATAGTTTAACCTAATTTAATAGAGTCTAATTTAATAATAATGAAGCATGCTTATCCCTATCATAATTGATCTTTAAAATTATGCAGCGTTGGGCAAGGTCGAGAATTGCATACATGTTTTTAAAGATAAATTTCATGCTACAAAGTTTTAAAACATCTAACATGGGTTGGACCTTACCCTCCCACATTCGTGCGGATTTTTGGAGGGTAAAGACTAACCCAGTATTAAGGTAAAATTTTAACTTTTGGAGCATAATATGCACCAGGTAATTACCTAAATGGCCTAGCAATGGGTAAAGGATAATTGGCCTTATTCAACCTCTGTTCGTTTATGTTACGGTTCATGTTATAAAAAGGAAATTATCGCTATTTGCGTATTGTAAGCGTCGTTATTTCCAGGGTTTCTTCGTGGCAGTGTCGCCAGAGTCCATCATGCAGCTGGCGAGGCACGCGCACGACAACGGCCACACGTTCATCATGAACCTGAGCGCGCCCTTCGTGTCGCAATTCTACAAGGAACCTCTAGAAAAGATGATGCCGTATGTTGATGTGCTTTTTGGCAATGAATCGGTGAGTGTATAACTATTTATTGGTAACAAATTATCGTGTCCTTTGTAGATACTGAAGCCTTTTTTAAGTTAGGTTCAATATGCTTACACAACTTTCAAAACTAAAAACCAGATTATAACATATTTATAAACATTAAAACATGAAAATCATCTTTGTATGATTGAACTATTAAATATAAATTATTTAATTTTAATTGAAGACGTAGATATAGTGATGTTCAGAGGTATTCCGTGGTCATGATACCTTGTCCGAAGTCTTTTAGACACTTCAATTTCCTTACAAAAATATATAACTTTTCAGGAAGCGGATGCTTTTGCGAAAGCATTTAACATCACAGACACAAAATTAGAAGAAATCGCTTTGAAAGTGGCCGCACTTCCGAAAGTGAACCCTTCGAGGAAACGAGTGGTGGTCATCACCCAGGGTAAGGAACCAGTTATTCTAGTACAGGGAGACAAGGTGACATTGATACCAGTGATGGCACTTTCAAGAGAGCAAATCGTCGATACCAATGGCGCTGGTGACGCCTTCACGGGCGGGTTTCTTAGTCAAATGGTTCTCGGTAACTCTTACGAAACGGCTGTGAAGTGCGGTATATACGCGGCTACGCACATCATCCAACACTCAGGGTGCACTGTGACTGGTGAAAGTGACTTTAAGGACTCATAATCCGGTAGTTAGATAGGTTATTCAACTTTATAGCAAACATATCATCTAAGATAACAATATATTTTAACGCGAGGATCACTAATTGGATAGTATCAGTGCTATGGGACTTAAATAAAATGTAATGTATGGACGGGCATGTATCGGATATGCAAGGTTATAGCCACGTTGGGTTCGACAGTACCTTCATGTAGGTAATTTAATGTAATGAATTCTGATTTATCCATCTCGTTCCTTTTTACCAATATATGAGACCGTACACCGTGACCACAAAGACCTGAAGACCTGATAATCTGTAACGAGATTTCCTTATTAAATTATGTATGTTTTGTACATAAGAATAGAGTCTGCAATATAATTTCCACTAGGGTTATAAATAGCTATAAAAATAGATCTACTGATATCTCCTTATACTATGTGAGTGAGTGAGTTTGCTCAATACACTGAATAATATTGCCCTTTATTTATTAAGTTGAGTGTATTTTATTAATGTTGCTTGATTGTGAAAGTTAACGACTAAATTAATTATCTAACGATGCAATATAGCATAAATATATTTAAAATGTAAGCAAAATTACAAAAACATTTGCTGTGTAGAACTGCATAATTACTTATCATAATTATTAATTTATATGCTTGTTAATTTTTTAAGCATGTAGTAAAGTTAGTGCCCAGCAATAGGACAGAAATAGTTGAAATCATCATAAATTGTATTGCTCAATAGCTGTGAATGAAACAGGTGGCTAATTTGTTGAAATGTGTGTAACTAAATTTGTTTAAAAGAAAAAGTAATAGGTATATCTATTATATGGGTGTAGTTATTATATTAAGAATGCGGGTACTTTTGAAATTTGATATTATTATATCTTTTGAGTGAATACTAATACTTTAAAGTTAACAACTTTATTACAACTATAAGAAACATATAATACGTCAAATATTTATAGTAATAAGTATAGCGAACGCTAAAAAGGAATATTACTATGATCGTTATTGTAAAATAATATAAATTGTTGATATACATAATAAGATACTCGAATAATACTGGAACATACTTTATGCAATAAACTAGAGCTGATTTAATGAGTTTGCAGTTCTAAGAATATCATTTCTTTTACGTTAGCCCAATGAAAATCTATCTAGTTTTTAATCAGTGAACATAAAATCTGCATAACATCTGTATTATGTATTTGAAGTTAACCGTATATCCTTATTGATTTACTTAGCAAATTATATGTTCTTCTTAACTATGTGTGTGATCTAGATTAATAATTAAAGAAAAAAAATCGTGTTCATTTTTGGTCAAGCAAAACATTTTTGTTTCTTATAGCAAAATAATCTATTTTTATAGTATTAATAATAGATCTGAGTCAATTACAAGTGTAATAGTATGTAATAGTTGAAATTTATGTTGATTGAATATAATATAATGAAGCATAAGTGTATGAATGATATAATCTCATTTTCCTGTTAACTATTTTTGTAGAAAGTTCCATTAGTGTGCATTAACTTTCTTTCTGTATTAAAATGTTGGTGTATTTATATAATAACTAAGCAATCAATAAAATTAGCAATAAAAATAGAAGTAGTGATATGAAATTGTAGAGTTAAATTGGTTTTAATTTTTGTAACAAAATATTATTAGCTATTGCTATTATTAAGACTAAATTTTAACATTTTTAAATAGTAACATAGAATATAAAATATATAGAAAAATGTCAACATGGAATTATAAGCTTACAACATACATAGACTAAAGCATTGAAAAGTAAATTCTTACAAATGGAACTAAATCACTTACAGTGTTCAAGGTAAGTTAACCATGGTTTTTCAACCTGTAGATGTGACCCCAGGGTTCATAATATTTACAACATTATTGTTGCAATATGGCATTTAAAAATATATAGTGGTGAGTTATAGGACTATGAGAAATTGTATCGATATGCATATAAAAAATAACATTATTTTAAATCTATAGGTGGTTATAATATTAGAGTGTTTCAGAAGCAATCACCTTAATTAATCCACCACATTTTTGAATGCCAAATTGGAATAATTATACAAAAATACATTTTAGAAGATACAAACATAACAACAAAATTATATACAACATTTTTACACATATACAATGTAGGATTCATCAATAAGCCAACTAAGCTTACTTTTGATATGTCCTAAGACATTATTATACTAAATAATTTGAAATTGATAACATAATTGCTAATTCTTGTGAAAACAAATTGAATACCACCACCTCATAATTGAAATAACCCAAACAGAGTTAGATATTTGAATGGATTCAAAAAACGTGTCACACTATCTAATACAAAGGTTTAGTGGCGTATTCAATCCACATATATATCGTCTAAAGCTTAAGTAATATAATATAATGGAATATTTTGAGGCGGACAAACCAACATTAACAACAACAGCTACCCTTATAACTAGATTGGTCATAAAAATTGAATTTTACTATACAGAAGTATGTCCAAGAAATATTTACCTACACAATCTTTGGCGTGTATTTAATACTGTTTAAAAAGATCGGGTAGGAGTTTCAAATTCACCAACTAGATTGGTCATAAAAATTGAATTTTACTATACAGAAGTATGTCCAAGAAATATTTACCTACACAATCTTTGCCTTGTATTTTAATACTGTTTAAAAAGATCAGGTAGGAATTTCAAATTCACCACAAATGAAACTTATGTCTCATTACCTAATAACACGATTGAATAGTGCACTATATGAACAGCCCAGTTAGGTATATATTCCTCATCTCCTAAAAGTGGCATGCATCTATATAATTCAATAATAATGAAATTACACATGATTTTCTGTAACCTTGTGATACTCCGTGTTATATGGGGATATCTTACAGAATGTTTCACAAAACATTGGTCTGCTTTACACAATTTACACATGCCTCTCACTTTCGTCTTCACCCTTGGAGCCCTAAAATGTGTGACAAATAATATATTTAACATTGTAGCCCAACTTATGCTAAAAAGTAACTTGTAAGTTAGTTTAAAATGTTATGGTTGTACTTATGTTTGTATTTGTTGCTTATAAAATAAATTTTCTACCAAATTTACATGTGTTTCTTTATTGCTGTATCAAACCTAATTTTACAGTTGGGAATTACTTATTAACGAAAACTTAGAATTGGTCTACTTTTTATTTATTACCAAATGTAGGTAGCATTTATGTTTTGATACATTACTACCTATATTTATGACCTGCATACTACTCAAAATAAATATGGAAATAACTATTTCTTAAATAAGAACTTCGTTATTTGTCACTTACCTCATTTTTTTATTTAAAACTTTTATGACATTAACAAGTTTTCGAGACGAAACGACAAGCTAAATATTGGAGGTGTACAACAAATATCAATCACCTCATTGATAAAATATTAAAAGTACGCCTAACTTTTAATACAAATTATAACTGAGAACTTTAGTCATATTCATCATAGTCGATGTTTCAAGTTGTTCATTTATAAATCGGACAATTTTGTGAATTTTTGTGTAGTTTGAGTAGTTTCATAAAAAGGCGCTGATCCATCAAATTTGAACTAAAAAATTAAAATTCATAGACAAAATCTCGAAATTTATTGCAATGTTGCTATTTCTTTGGGAATCTATCGGCATAACATAAGTGCCGGTGCACACGGTGCAACAGGGGTGCCGCACGGCTAAATTTCACTGTATTGGTGAATACACATGAAGTTCGGCACCAGTGGCGTCGCGTCACACCATATCTGTGCACCAGCACTAAACCAGATGAAAACTAAATATTCCTTTCCTTGGTGTATCGTTTAAAAACTAAGAGATTTCCACACAAACTGATTTGATTAGCAAATGTATGATTTGAAGTGCCAACGACATTAAATTAAATCTACGTTAGACTCTATTTACCTTTTTTTTACTATAAAATTTGATTGCCTAGACCTAGATGAAATAGTTCAAGAACTGTTGTTGATGTGAAAGCCCCATTAGAACATAAGTTATTCAGAGAACACAGGTAATAAATCATTTATTAAAGCAAAATATAACTTTTGTATTAGTTTGAAATAAATTAGATACATAATTATTTAACGACAAGCTAAATAAAATCGTAATATTAAGTAATGAAATGTACCATAGACTAGCATAGTAATAGCTAATTATGATGTAAATTCTAATTAAAAATGGCAATACATTATATGACCGACAGGATATCAAAATTATTTTTTCTTATAGCAAGGAAACTGATTGATAGCCATTTTGAAGAGCCTTTTGTTGGTGTTTTGTGAATGTTTTCAAGTAATTTTTGCTATAATTCAATGATATAATAGTTGCTACTGCACAAATAATATATTGTCTTAATAAAACAACTAATTTATAGACGCTTTGTTACTTTGTTGTTTGTTTGGTGAAGCGCATTGTGAAAAAAAGAACCGGAAAGAACACAACCGTATAGTAGTTTTATTTTAGTATTTGTGAAGATAAAGAGGATTATCGGAACAGTGAATGAATTGAATCGGTAATTAAAGTGAACTTGTGCATTGAAATAATATTATTTACGTCGCGTGTATTTGTTCGCTACGTAAATTTAGATCGACACAAGATGGCCGCCATTGGATGCCCGCTCCGCCAAAACTCGCTGGCGAGGTCCGATGTGTCATCCGCGAGCGAGCGGCTCGCGCGCGTGCTGTAAGCGGGCGTCTCGCAGCGCGGCCGAATTTTCCGGCCGCTTCCGGCGAGGTTCCATTTTATAAAATGGAATTTCGCTCGAGGCGCCAAAATACGATGGGTGTTGACACATCTCTGACTCCAATACCGTACCGTTACTCAGACGGCCGTACAAAATAATCGTCGACGAAGATGAGCGAACCGAACGACGTCGGCAAAGAAGTGTGGAAGCGATGGATACTCGAGGCGATACATAAGATACGGGCACAGAAGCAGAGGCCGAGCGTGGAGAGGATATGTCACGCGATCAGGCAGCACCACAACTATCACGAGGACGTGGTGTCGGAGCGGCTGGAGCGCGCAGTGCGCGAGGGCACCGTGCTCAAGGTGTACAACAAGGGACAGAGCTCGTACAAGGATCCGGGCGGGCTGCAGAGCAGGCTCCTCAGGATAACGCCCGATGTGGAACTGTCGCGGGTGGTGGCCAAAGCGGTGCGCGAGCTGGGCGACCGGGACGGCTCGACGCTGAAGGCGATCGAGAGGCATTTGTGGCAGGCCTATCAAGTGAGTGTAGTGAAGGAAGCTGACGTACGGACGATCCTGCGGGCGGGGGCGAGGCGCGCGGTGGCCCGCGGCCTGCTCACGCACCACGCAGGCAGCTACAAGGCGACGGAGCGACCCCTCACCGCCGCCCACCGTGACTCCAAGCAGCGGTCGAAACCCAAAGACTCGCCGGATCATGTAAGTGTCACTATATAAACAATAACAAACTCTACCAAAACAAACAACCTATGTTTTTTATGAAAACAAGTTCAAAACAATACATTTCAGAGTTACAGATGATCTGATTTCAGGTTGATTATGTCAATGAATTGTTTTGACATATAATACAATTTAATACATATTTATATTACAAGGAACAAGTATTAAAAATGTTTAACTTTACATGCTTACCATCTGGCAAAGTTTGTATGCATTGTTATTATCCAATAAGGCACATTTTTTCTAAATTCCCATTTTTATGTGATGAATGTCTAACTTTTAGTTATACCACGTAGCATCATTCCAACATTAATGTAATATTTGGTGAAGTTATTTACAAATAATTGATTTTACGGTCTAAAAACTTTACAAAATAGATGGTTATGTAAAAACCATCATTCATTCATTCATTTTCAAGTGTTCATTGATGGTAGTGCTGAAAGTATGTCATTTAATATTTGAACTATAGCAGAATAAAAATAGTAAAGCATCTCGTACTTTCGCTTACAAAAAATTGTTGACAATACGCTAGACTTATGTTTTTAACTTTCATCTATAACACTTCATATTTTATTAAAATAACTTTCCCGGTTCCTTTATTGTTGTAACTGTTATTTATATCTCGTCTACATTGAAATTACTCAGACATTTGCTTTCCACATGATATACCATAATAATAACATGTATTATGGTATAATGGGTTGTAAAAAAATCAAATTGTGATAATTGAGACAGGAAATATAAGAAAACACTAACAATTTCCAGAATCCTAATCAGGGAGGGGTGTCAGTGTGTGCGGAGTGCCTCGGCACTGACGCACGGAACAGGCTGGGTGCAGCAGAACCCCTCATCTGCTGTAACCAGTGCAAGTCCTACGCCCATCCAACGTGCCTGGATGTGTTGGACCACGTAACTACTACTGCTTTAAAGGTAATTTGTTTTTACTTCTTTGTATAAATATTGTTTGTTTTTCTTTTACACACTATCTAAATATTCTAATTTCATATGATTATTACAATCTCATGGCTTTACTTCTAAGACATACACAAATATACAATTTCCATACATATTAAAATAATTTATATAAAATAACCTTTATAAAGTATAAAGCCACGGAAAATATTAAAAACACGGAAAACATTTAACAATCGAATGTCAACTAAGGCTTTGATTTTTTTAATCAATTACTACAAAGTATTATCATGACATAAGGTCTCTTTGTCTTTTTATACTCCTCTCTTTTACTATATTTCAAAATATTCTTAATGATATAGGTCATTCTACATCGGTCCTGTTTGTCATTTTTGGCAATACAATGCGGCTCCAATTTCATTGACGCTTGAATTATTGATATTATATTTGACTATAATGGAAATTCTGTATTATTCATGAGACAATTAGCTTAGAAGGATGTGATATAATCACACACAGTGTGATCATATAATTGTAATTAGAAATTTAATATGCTAATTGGGAATTTAAGCCTATCAAGCTCATCTCATATCAAATTGATCAATAATGTTCTGAGATATTTCTCATAATTTGGAATGCTCAACGCATAGCCTGAGGATGGTATAATTAGGTGTCAAATTATTATTAGGCAATTTTCAAATAGAGCCGTTGCACAAATTTTAATGACAATTAGTACATGTTTCAAAATCATTTTTGCATCTTCTGGTCATTTTTATAAATTTGGCTTACAATAGATAATTCTACAGAAATTCCTATTTTACTTAAGTATTCTAGCTAGTGATCTAGCCAAAAAGCTAATTGTATGATCATAGACCATTTGTTTAACCTTTATACCAACTCGATCTAGTTCAAAATTATAATTTTTCATTGTAAAACTTGTAGAATGATAACATAACCAAACAGGTATAGGTAATTAATTTTTATGTTGAGCTCCATTAAGGCTATAGTGTGTTGACCACCTGTCCCTACCTTTACAATGTTGCCAATGAATGCTACATAACTTTTATTGGATAAGTTATATTTAAAAAAATGTTGATTTGGTCAATTAGATGTAATAAATTTAATTATCAATGGAAATATTTTAAAATGCATCTGTTTAATAATTAAAACACAACAATCTCGACTTTTATCTATCTTCAAGATTTTAAGGTAATTTTAATTTTTTTGTGTATCGTTAACCAACTTTTTAAAAGAAAGAGGTTCTCAATTCGACTGTATTTAAAAAAAAACGTCTATTCCTCAAAGCATACAAAAACTGTATACAGTGTTTTTATTAATTTAATGTTTTTACTTTATATGTAAAAACCCTATAAGGTTTTTTAATCGTTGATTATTTCAATCGGTTTTACGTTGTGCACTTAATTGAATGTAATCATCATAGTACCTTGTACTGAACTAATAACTTACTTAATGGCCACAATTATTTATTTCATCTTTGTAGTAGTGTAGTTTGAGATAATCTATGCAAATCTTAAAGCAGTTTATGTTAGTGTTATGTCTAATATCTTTATATCTATAAATAAAATCTAAGGATCTAATTTACAAGTGTCAGATGAAACATTGATCTATCAACATCATAGCATTGTAATTATTTCAACATAGCAACACAATAATTTTTAACTGATTACTGATGATTCTTTTTAGATACTATAATACTCAAATTGTACATTCAGAGACAAAAAATATTACATTTCGGGAATTTCATATTATGTAATGTGGGGTTAAAGTTTCCTATGAAGTTGAAAAAACCTAGTCAGTTACATAATATTGATTATTTTATAAAACATATACGAAGTTGTTTACGATTGTTTCTATTTCAGAAATTAATTCCTAAACTTAAAAGTGTCATTTTAAGCTAATTTGACGATAACCAATATGTGACAATTTATGTTTGAAAAAGGTTTACTGCTCACTCACCCATTAAAGAGAAAAAAATAGGTATCATATATTTTTATCAAATTCCATAGGTCCCTGAAGGAAAAGACAAACAAAAATTTGTATCTTTTTTAACATTTTTCAAGAGATTATTTTAAAACTAGAAATTTTATGCTTAATTTCCCATTCTTCTTTTACATACCTATGTCTATTATTGGACAAATCACTTCTGAATTACAGCGATTGATTTTAAAATATAACATTTTGCATTGATTTGGTATGTGAGGGTGACTAGTCGTTCCGCCCTGTCAGCCAACACTCATGTACATCACCAATTTATTATAGAAACTCGAAACACAGATAAAACAGTCTGATTCTCAGGTGGATATTAACAACACCAATTCATAATATTCATGATTATCTTAAAGCAATTATAGTTGACAAAGGTTTTCCTGTTTACTTTTTTGTGTTAAGATGTATGATTATGGTTAATTACATGTGTCCTTTGATATAAATAAGTGTAATTGTAAACGAGTCATACTTATTATTAAAAGGCCTAATCCCTTACCTACCTTAATTTTGAAATTTT
>DWPV01006460.1:0-11515 GCA_018251915.1 Urbanus proteus proteus
GAAACTGTCTCAAATATGTGTGAAGTCTACTAATTCGTACCTCGCAAATGTGTTTTTCCTAAAACATCTAATATAAATTAGAATTGCCATGTCTTCTAATAACCCTCAAATTTGACTAAATAAGCAGACTCGGTAGTGAAAGCAATAGTTGTTGCTTTACCAGCTAAATCAAGTTTGATTCTTATTTATAACTCGTAAAGCCTATCTGTATTTAAATCTATAATACCCGGAACCGCGTTAATTCCGATTGCACTGTTACCTTCATTGAGATTTATTCTATGTCAATAATTAACAGCAGTGTCGGTATCGTGTTGCAACCGGTTACTCGATGCCAATCGGTAATTTCATGGATCACCGCGCAACCCTAATCCCATGGCAATTATTTTGGAAGTCACTTGCAGACCCTCACCTCAATCGGTAAGAGATAATCGCTGTCGCTACCGGTTACACGTTGCGTGGTAAAATATGGTAATTGCAAATGCCAGCTCGTTTTTATCGATGCTTTCGATGCCTGACTCATTATTTTCTGACTACTTCTTCTATAGGTACCTGAAACTATCGACAGATACTCATCTGTTATTTCATTTTATTGCTAATTTCCTAGAACAGTATCGTGCAGCTTATTAATTGGAGTATGATTCAGGGGTTCCTTGATTCGTAATTTTTACGATTCATGTTATTGTTCATATTATGGAAAAAGAAAGTTCGTACCTTCTTCTTCCTGGGCACTTACTGCCTGAATTATTGCTTGCTTGTTAAAAAAGCTAAATATTTCTTCAATAAAACTGCTTAGGTATATTTGAATCGTTATTAGTATTAGCCTTTTTAAGTTATGCAATAGGTAAATAGTAAATGAATCTCAAACTCGCGTGGGTGACAGCCGCTTTGTATGTAAATTCTGATCAAATTAGTATTACCCACATGCCTATGCTGTAAGTCACGCCAACAGGGAAGTCTTTTCATAGGTCATGTCCTCTTTATATAGACCAATTATTATTTATCTTCTGGGTTGTATTTAAGTGTTGCCTACACTGTATTATCGATTTTAATTATTTGTGTCGTTCACATTGGTTTTTGTCTACAATCGTTCACGAAATCGTGCACGACAAGTTTTTTATTGATAGAATGTTTGTGATCCTCAATCCATATTTCGTTTTCTTCTCGATCACAAAATAAACATGAATTATTAGGTAACTTCACTGCGAGTTACCAAATGCATTGTGTTCTTCAAGCACTGCGTTCAAACCCTTTGAAGGTAAAAATGCAGAACAAAACTGGTGTTAAGAATATTTTTTAAACTACCCATTACTAAAATTCCTTATCGTGTAAGTACCATGGACATAACACAAATAAATAATATACACAAACACATAAGCAGCGGATCGATACGGTATCTACGATCACTTAAGCCATCAAAAAGTTAATTTATAGCAAAAGAGAAAACTATTAATTAAGAAAGCAGAATAAAATTTCTAATAAAATATTCAATCAAATCAATAATTATTTTATAGAAGGCATTAATATATGACACGATAATATGAACTATTATAATTGGATAAGATTTCCATATTACGTCGTTAAATCGATACTAATGAATGTGAAGTTTTCAATTACAGCAGCGTGTGTAACGACATCATTTCTTAAGATTACTGATTTATATTACTTTCTCTAGCTTGTAGGAAGCATTGGTTTTCGCTCGATCGCTCCGGTACTAGATGGGAGTGCTACTAAATCTTCATTTATAATGCCTTGATCATGTTCAGATTAAGGACTTGTTTTCTGGACGTAGCAACAATTTTAAATTTCAGTACTGTGGCGATTTCCCGCTACTCGTCCAGAGTACTTACTATACATAGTTGGATTAGAAGATATAGGTATTAACCTCGATTTTTAAGCATCATTAAAACTCAGCGAAACAAGAGATTCAGTTTTTCAAATTTCAAGAAGACGTAAAATTAAAACAAATACCTTTATCGTAAATTAGGAAAGTACAGTAAAATTATAACAGCTGGGAACGGCAGCACAAGGAAAAATATAACAGCAAGAAAAGAATAAAGGTCAATGGCCTCTTTTAAGGTAAGATCTTTGAAGTTGTAATACATATACATACATACATATTGAGAGGTTTAATAAAAAATGGGATAAAATAAAAGAAAGAGAAAACAGAACAAAGACAGTTGCAGCGAGAAATATGGCCATTTATAATAAATCGCTTGCGATGAGACAGGTGATATAATTTATAATGAAAACTCCATTACTCGTTGTACTCGTGTTGGTACATCACTGTCTGACCGACTTTATGAATAATGGTTGAATAGACAAGTGAACAATAAACAAGCGAATGGAAACTACAATAGGCATTTTAATGCAAATTTTTGTTTTGTCTAGATGCACGTCAGTTGGACTGGAATTCGTATCTGACTTTTTTTGGCACCCTTGACTAATGGGAGAAGAGAAAATGTATATTATAGAAGTCATAGACGGGCGCGCATTTCACCTTATGGTAAATGACACTAGCCAGATAAGGCCTTACCCTTAGGGTCGACCACAGATGCGTTTCTTCCCATCAGGACTAAGTTGCAACCCCTCGAATACGTATCTCTCCCTTAACACAAACTAAAAACAGAATACAGCAGCGCTTAACACTGAGTTTATTAGGCAGAAATAGATATGGCGGAAGGATCGATTCACTCAGGGAGTCTTTTAAACACTAAATTAACCAAATGTGAACTTCGATATTTGATTTTAGATCTTGTATTTGGGGACGCCAGTCAGGCGGCAGTGACCACTCAATCAGGTTAGCTACATGCTCATTTGCGGTTTCCACTATGTAGGTAGGTACATAGTATAACCTACTTAGTTTTTACTATCTACTCAGTTTAATGATAAAGTAATAGTAACTAGGCAATATTAAACAGTCGGGTAAAAGAGTAGCTCTCGAAGTACCTACATGCATATAAATATAAATATACATCCTGTATAAATAGTGGCACAGTTTAACGACCAATCCTAGACTGGAACGAGTCATTTCGACACAGTTATAAAATAATAAGCAGTAAGTAGGCACGTATAATCAAAATTCTAGTGCACGCCAGATTATCTACAACGAATGCCCTTCGAGTTGCGTTAGCTGCCCACAAGCGTGCTTGCCGAATTAGCGCCTTGTTTTATATTTAGCGTATCGAAGGATATCACTTCACTCCTTATAAAGATACGAAACCTCTAATTGAAAAGGCTAAATACAAAAACAGCAAGTTTTTGTTTCATTGTGTTGTTGAGGTAATATTTGCGGTGTTTTTTTAAATTTACATTTTTTATGATTCCCCACATGGCTGACTTGGCCTATCTAACAACTACGGTTCCAAGTTCGGTTCATAAACAAGCTTATAATGGATGGATATTAATTTATTTTCAGTTTAATTTGGAATGAGGACTAAGATAGTTTCTTTATTTAAAGGCCAGCCGAATCCCCACCATTTTACCAAAACGCAACATATGTTTCAAAATTAGTACTTACCTAGACTTTTATGCAGACATTTATAGTGTTATACTTATATTCCATCTTAATAAATAACGTCACACAAAAATACAATACAAAACTCCAGACCAGTAAATCGCAATTCTTTATTGCATTATTACCTTACATTACAGGTACGGGTTTTCGATTACCAGAGAATGCATGCAAAGTTGCAGTGGAATGCGATGGCAGTACCGGTCTATTTTTACTCGGCAACGGTCATCGACCAGCCGTCGACCCTTCGTACCTTACACCTACCTCAATCACGAAGATTTTTCTCAGAACAAAGGACACGCGAACTGGCGCTGTCGAGGTTTTACTTTTTAATTAATTTACGATGTGGTTAGACCAAAAAGGACAGATGAAAGCTTGCGAAACTATAATGGTTTGAGATTGAAGAAATTGAGTAAGAGATTAAGCACCAATTTTGCGAATGTATTTTTTGCGTTCATTTATACTTGCATATGTTATTTAAATATTAACACAATCAAAGACTAATCCGTCCTACCCAATCAGCACGATTCCAATACTTCAATGTTATTGGAGAGGTTATATCCATCTTTTTTGATCTGAGTGTATATTAATGTTATAACTTAATGCGCGGAATCGTTAATAAGTATTTCTTGTTGGTTCTAAGACAATGACAAGGTGTTGATGTCATAAAATATGTATGAGAGGTTCATAAAAAGACAAAGACCGCACGCACTCTCCTCACGACATCGTAGCACGTTCTACACAAGAGGACTTCACAGCGGTCGGCAACCCGAAGCTTGCGTATCGCATGCGGCCCCTGAATTGTTGTAGAACTTCTGCCTGTGGCCAATTTTGTGGACGACTGTACATTTAGAGTATTTAGATCCAAAACAGGAATTAAATAGAGATTTGCCTGGCCGGAAATAAAACATGCTTAGTGCACATAAAATCAGTTAACTTATAGAATCATATCCTGAACCTATTTCTGCCTAATAACAGCAGTGTAGACCTGTTGTAATTTTGTTTAAAGATTATGGATAGAAATTTTATATTTATTGTAAACAAATTAGGCCTAGGTGCTTTATTTATCGCTGAATCAACATTTTATGTAAGTGAAAAAATGATATATTTAATCGAAATGTTCCAACTTAACCCTTAGCAATGTATATCTTACCAAATAAATGCGGTCGTCTTTATATACCTTGGTAAGCCAGATATGGTTCTATCTGGGGTTGATCACAGATGTTCATGGGTAGCAGTGGATTACCATGCTCCATATACTCATATGTTACTTCTATAATATAAAAACAAACCCCGTAAACCACTTAAGTCAACATTACGTACGACAGCGCAATTACTTCAAGTAATAAGTCACGAATAAGTCACAAAGTAGAGCGTGCGCGCTTATCATACGTACGAACACACGAACAATTTCTGTGAACGGAAAGTGTATCTGATAATTGTTAACGGTAGCGATTGTTTTTATGAGCGGTTTGCACTATTGTACATACAATATACAAGGCTGATAACTAGCGTTTCAGGTTATTTCTTTACTTTGTTCGTTCCTATTGTTGTAGTGTCTTTATGCTTTGAAATTTTAATTATAAGTAGTATAATCTTCTAAGATTATACTAAGTACTTATAATTAAATAGATAGATAAATAAAAATCTCACATAAAACCAACACAAAAAGAGAAAAACGCGTTTATACAAGATAGTATAGAGTTTATACAAGACAGTATAAAGTAGAAAATTCGTTAGTTTTTTCACTCATTTAATGAATCATTTCCTATCATTTACTTTTTAAAATTGGGCATTAAGAAATGTTTAAAATACTATTGAAGTGGAAATAAAGCGAACTTTAATTTGAAATATTTCGAATTTCTCAAGTACACCTAGTTAAAATCCCATCAACGTAGCTACACTACGACAGTTTCTCAAAGTTGGGTACGCGTAATTCTTGGGAGACGCTAGTTAATAATACCTTTAGGGTACTTACAAGATAAAATTGACTTAAATGCTACTCCTTAACTAGTCTCCAAATCTAAGCAAGCTTTCCTAGAATCAGCATAATTTACGACAAAAAAAAACAAACTAACCTATCACAATCATATTTTGTTATTTTTTACAGTAACGAATTAGCATACGAACATGCAGTCTACCTGATGGTAAGTGGCCATTGCAGCTCATGGACAGTTATGATCAAGTCTAGATAAGATAATTTTTAGCCCGTTTTTCCAAAGGACCTCACCATTATTTCGAAATCTAATAGAGCTAGCTTCTTCTACTTAGTTAGTCACTATTACGTAATAGCTCCTTCTATTTGAGAAATAGCTTTCTGTAGGCAATCGTACCTCTTTTACCTTTAGGTAAAAGTTTGAGAATCTTGATCTACGATACTTACCACTAACTCTTGCGCAGAGAATCGCAACAAAAGGAAATGCGAAAATGATGACAGCGCACAAATACTTAATTCTACTGACAATACGAAGGCCTGTTATTTGGATACCGCCAAGTTCCCAGCAATCAATACATACTTGACAATTGAAATGAACTATGTACTATTTTGAAGTGTTATTTTGCCGGAGTCGGGGTCAATATTATTTCCTTAGCGAAAACACGACCATAAGATCCGTTATGCATCGTCTTTGTAGAGTTTGTACAGTGAGTTTGTGCAGTGGATGGGGTTGAAGGTCTAATGCAAGTAACCGTTAGTAATAAAAGATTATTCACTCATTGAATTCGTAAAAATATCGAAAATACTCGTAATGTACTCAATGTACCTACTTGATGAAACATAAGAAAATCTTTTTAAGGTAATTCCACAATTTTATCTCACAACTACCTGATCCCCGCGGATTCAGCCGCGTTAAATAATAAAAAGACATACCTACATATTTAAACATAAGTGATACCCAGCGCTTTTGTAAAAGTTGCGCTTGCGTTCCCGTAAAAGCCCCGTTAAAATCGGTCCTGCCGTTTAGAAGATTACCTTAGCCAAACAGACAGACAGACAGACAGACAAAAAAAAATTATTGCATTTTCGTTACAGGGGTATCGTGTGTACTTTCATAGAGTAAAAAATATTATTTTGAAATGAGAAACAGATACTTTAATTTTATTTATTTATATACCTAGATTATTTAAGTTCAAATGGTACACTGGACTGGACTCACAGTGATCGATACTTGACAACTGAAAGGAAATACGATTCATTATGTTTGTTCGTCGGGGTCCATATATTTCCTTGGCAAAGGCACCGCCGTGACGGATCTTGTTTACAAACACACCTAATAACCTCAAGAACTAAACTTCGCGTTCTTAGTCAAATATTAGGCGTTATAAATTGTTTTAAGGGAGGCAGGAAGGACGGGGGATAGCCTTAGAGATTGAAAAATGAAACACAAAATGACACGCTGAATTTTTAAGATTTGAAGTCGTCAGAGAGGGGCAGAAACCTTCCCCAATAAATGCAAAAACGAATGCTCGAATTATCAACTACAAAAAATATTCTCATCACAATAGCAGTCTCCGAAATTAGAAGGTCCTATTTTTGTGTGAACTTTACCCTTGCCCTTATAGGCCTCTAGCGCCAACAACGAAGCTTTACCGCCTAGTTACTTATTACTACTTTATACTACTACCTACTACTTTACACTTACATAATTCGTCATAATATATGAGAATAGGATAAAAGAGCATTGCACAAAGTTATCAGCCAACATCATCGCCCACTTATAAATTAGTGCGGCTCTACGCACATTGTGCATAAATCGGAGATGCCTTCAAAATTGGGTACATACTACTACGCAATTTTGTTACAAGCTGTTACATACATTTTATATTTCTAGCTATAGCCATTACGTGTTGATTACATCTGCAATTAGACACACACAATTATAATAGGCGAACATTTTTCGTACCTAAGTAATACTTTTATTTATTATTTTCGCATTACTTTAAGACCATAGATGTTCGTAAGGTACTTTAAGCTTAACGGAACTGAATCTTTCGTAGGTCAATTCTAGAAAAACTAGCATCCCAATAACCTCTACCTATTCACAAGTACGAAGCGCTGCTGAGTTGGAGATTGAAGGAGAGGGGTGAAGCCTTCCCACTCAGTCGAAAGGAGTAGCAACGCATCTAGAGTCAATTAATGATAGGTATCTATGGGCTGTAGTTGCCACAATTAGCTGCTGTAATGCATGTTCGCATGCTACTTTTATAATTAAAAAATCTTAAAAGCATGTTAAGGTAGAAAATACTTGCTTATCCGGAACCTACAGAATGATGAACCCATAAATATTATCTTTATGCTTCGTGGTTCAGACACTTAAAAAACATCAGCGAAGTGTAAGAAACTTAGACCATTAAAGTACTTTTATGTAGTTTTTATGTTTTTAGGTCGGGGCTTTTACTTTATTTTACTTGCCTTTTGAAAAAGATGAATGATTGCTTCTTGGGTCGAATACGTGTTGCATTGAACTAACATCAAGACATGTTATTATATCATATACCAACTTACTATTAAAAGATAAAGTTTAATAATAAAAATATATTTAAAACCACCCTCTTACACGAGATGCTCTCGAGAACTAGTAGATAGAATCACATAAAGCATTTTATCACGAAACAATTTGAATTATATTCAATGTACAAATTATCTCGACAATGCTCGCCTACTACGAGTATTATAAATAATGACAACGCCTATCATTAATCTTAAAACAAATTATGATACGCAATGCTTAAAAATATAGGTACGCACCTAATTATTTTTATATAAGGCTATCCCATTAATATTCATATTCTGTGTGCAAGGTAATGATAAGGTAAAAGGTATGAGTAGATATTTGGTAATAAGAATATTTTTATAAAGTACCAGTATAGTCCTTCTGGGGATGTGAGATGTGTTAATGAGAAGACCATTTTAGTCTTAGGGACTGGCACCGCATCTGTGATGGCGTCAGGTAGATCCTGTTGTCTATGGAGTTTATTGAAAATGTCAATAGGCGGCAGTGACCAATTAACTAGAATATTACGTCGAAAAATGATAGGCGGTATTCTTAAAAAAATATTTATCAAATGTGTCTCCAACACTTCAATAGCTGTACCTAACTTAACCACGATGAGGAGATACCTATTATAAAACTTTGTATGTGGTTAACTTATGTCAAATAAGAGATTAAGAGAATTCATAAATTCATAGATGAAAATCCGCATAATAATTACCTGTGAGAAAAATATTTTATTCTAAGAGGCGTTGCGACAAATCGTACCCACGAATTAAATGTTCCTGGTCTCTACATATATAACTCAATGGCACTGGCAAGTTTACAACGGATTTCACTTTCGTCTTAAATTATTTGTATGTAACGCGGTTATTTACGGTTTCTTTGTCTAAACACGTTCCACGAACTCGACAAGACCCGATAAGCGTCCGCCGTTGACAGAGAAAACGACAAATTCCGACAAAAGTGTGCGCTGTATTTTTTTAAAGTAGGTACATTCACAGAGAAAGTACGTAAATCTGACTCAGCTGATTCAGTAAAGGATGAGGAAAAAAGTAGGTATGTTAAAATTAAATATCATTCTACATGGAAATATGTACTTAGATAAGTATTGAATTTTCTTGCACTAGCCAAACTCGACAATTTTGGCCGTGGCTCATAGCCATAATTCCAGAAAAAATTCTGAGTAAAGAGTATATAAAAACATTGTTACATAACAATGTAATGTTATGTAAGAAAATCAAGTCAATTCTTTGACTTCGTTGCGAATTTTGCGGATACAAACAAACGAAAGTTGAATTTTTATACACAAAGATAGAAAAGAGAAATGCATCATTAAGTTCCTAAGAACTGTTTTATTATTTTATTTAGTTTTATTTATAAAGGCTTCGTTTTATTTAAGTACACAAATGACACATAATCCAAACAGTTATTGTTGCAAAACCTACAGCAGAACAAATCATCATTAGTAAGGAATTAGTCAGGGTTTCGTCACAGCAAATATCTACTATTCACTCGGTAGGAATGTCGTTAAAACCGCAGCCGGACTCCAGTGAGAGGACGTCCAAGTAAATCAGCGTATAATCTGTGCAAATAAATATATTTTAAGTGTATATCTGTGGTTTCGAAAATAAATGAACCACAATAAGAAATTTCTGAAATGTGCTTTAAAATGATTGCCAGGACATTGAGTTCAACGTTGAAAACATGCGATATTCTCGGGATTTGATTTTTATTCCGGAAAAAGTATATAAGAGACACAACAATATCCAGTTTTTACTCGGAACAGCGAGTTGTACTTATCTTAAGCTTATCATTTTTCCCGGAAAAGCCCACAATGACTCCAGCGCTCAATGTAGACAGATATAATAATTCATTAAAAAAGACATACTGGATGAAAGCTTAAATAACAGATTTTGCACTCATTATGCGATAAATAAAATTATAGTTATATAAATATACTTAGTGGCTAAATGTCTTAAAATACCGAATGAATCATACAGGCGTTTTGCCAAAACCGGTACCGTTAAACGTTTTACAGCTTCATTCATTCATATTTACCAATCTTTTAAAATGAAGTGTCGATATACTAAAAATAAATATACTAATCAGCATTGTATCTAGGTTATAAATGTTGTAATCAATGTCCTTAATGTTTTATTTATTTAATTGTGTTGTCCAAACTGCACCTAACAGATATAAAAATCGCAGACATGTATCAATGAACAAATTAACAAGGTACAAAGTAAATTAACATGTAACGATGTGAGTAGAGGTCAATCACGTAGGTATTATGATCAATGTTTATGTTTATTGGTATCAATATTATGGCAGTAACAGCAATGGTTTTACGTTCGGCCTCGTAATCTGAGAGATGAGAGACATATTTTGAATTCAAGGCATCATTACCTTTGGTATTTTAACTTCTTTTTGGAAATTGATCACACCTTGATACAATTGCAATGAAAAATATCGTAAATAGACATTGCAACCTTGCAAAGTGGATTCCTATAATCCGCAATTCAGCAGAATACCAAATAATTTTATGTCCTGTGAGATCCTGCAATAATTGCGGACCCGCGACGTAGATACATTTTGCTCACGCGGAAAAAGAGGAAATTCCCCAAAAACTTTGCGGATTCCAATTATTCCGGAATTCCAATTTAATTATAAATTGTGAGCAACATGCACGCCTGAGAGTTCTTCGGTCGCATTTCGCCAGCGTGGTAAATTAGATTAAATATTTCTCACTATGAGAGGTTATTATTGCCTAGCAGTGAGATAACAACTATGGTTTGTCGGCGACGATAATGGTTACTTAACCTACCCAATTGGTTAATATCCTCATAAATCACTTAACACTATTCTAGCGTGAATAATCTAAGGAATTTATGTAAACTTCGTAATGTATGTTAGCCAATGTGGAATTAGCTACGGGCGCTCCTTACAGCCATGTTGACGCCATACTTTGTGAACCTTATTTTGTAATACATACAAGTTAAAATATTCGAGCCTATGAAAAGAAGTGTTAGAAATCAACAGTGACTAATAAATCTCAGCATGAGCACAAAAATTGGTACATATCTAATTGTGAATATTTACGTTACAATTTTCACGGGTCGTCATAGAATAAGTAGATGTGGCTTCAAATATTTTCTTGACCCATATTTTATGAAATCACATTTAAGATTTAAAATATATATTGATGATTTGCATTACATAATCCACCTGGATGGTTTGATTTTTTATTTCTACTGCAGCAAGCTCTTTTAATGCGGATTAGTAGATTAATAGGCTAGGCTCTCAAGCCTCATTAATCCAATTATGAACGATTCGTCGTTTTAAAAGAAATCGCCTATAAGTATATAAAATTTCAAATGATGATTCTGTCGATGTACTTGATGAAATGAAAATTAAACACTGTGTCTTAGGTGAAAACCTGATATTAATTACCTAATTAGGCTGTTTACAATTGGGAAATGTACGCAGATCGCACGAAGGTCTTAATCAATTT
>DWPV01006461.1:0-11515 GCA_018251915.1 Urbanus proteus proteus
CTCTTTTGCTTCTCATCCAATTTTCCTTTTTTGTTTCGTCGCTATTGACCAGCTTTAGTTTTACCATGTCAAAAAAAAACATTTTTAGGATAGGCAACTTTCTCAAACATTTGAAACATCTAAATTCATCTAAATGTTCCACAATGGATTTGGTCAGATAATGATTACTAAGCTAAGTTACAGGTGTCCGTAGGTTTCAATGATAACAAATGATCAGGTTGTCTGTTTAGCTGCTGCTGCCATCACTACATAGTATAATACAAAGTCGCTTTCCGCTGTCTGGCCCTATGTATGCTTACATCTTTAAAACTACGCAATGGATTTTGATGCGTTTTTTTTTATTAGTAGAGTAGATTGATTCGGTAGAGTGATTCAAGAGGAAGGTTAATATATAATTTAATGTGTGTGAAGCCGGGGGAAAAGCTAGTTAGATAATATAAAGGCTCACACTATAACCAATGCAGCATTAAATGCAGCATAGTTTAAATTCATAGAGCACGTAAGTTGATTCTGTGCATAGCCTAATTATTATTAGTAGTGAAGATATGACTCAATTATAATGACAATAACAGAATCTTACTGCATATCTCTTTTTTTTTTCAATAGTTTTCATAATAAAATTATATGTTATTTGTAGTTTGTTTTCCATATTATTATTTATAAGCTTTTGAGGGTCAATTCTCAAAATTTACTACCAATATGGACCTGAACTGGATCGTGCGACCTCGGAAGGGATATAAAGTTACATTTTTTATTTATTTGTGTTGAATTTAATAAAATAAAGCAATATTGATGGTACGTGAATTTAAATTTTTTCCTGAGTTCCGTACGGATCTATTCTAGTGTTTCTACTATGAATTTTTTTTTTTCAATTAGGCTTCAAAGCCTACTCTATAGTGTTAGGTATATTAGCTTGATTATTATTATTTTTTTGTCAATATTAACCTCAATGGATGAGTGAGATGGTTAACCCAATCTCATTTGCACTATTTTCATCAATAATTTATTAAAAAATTAGCAGCACAGTGAGGTGTTTTTAATGGCTTACAACTAAATTTAACTGTCTTAAGTGATTTGCACATTAAAATGTAGCTTAATTAACTTTTTACATAAACAGTGCAAGTAGGCATTAACTGTTGTTATTCAACCTTATTATTCTTGTTCATATGTAAACAATTTATCAGAATCAATACAAAGATATGTCATTTCAAAATCAAAGTAGATTTTCAATTGAATCTGTTTAACACAGAAACCAAGCTAATTTAAATTCAGTACAGTATACAATCCGATGAGCAAATAGTGGATCTTTGAAAATCTTTTCAATGTAAATAGGAACTGAATGACCTCCTCCGTACTACTTTATCATTAAATAAATTATATATAATATTATACCGTCTGAAGATAAACCAGTACACCAGTATTTCCCGCTGCACATATTTGTATAAGGATTATGTTTATCTGTGCAAACAAATCAAATATCAAGATAGGTACTCATTATCAGGATAAATGTAAAATGCAGTACTTCGAATTTGGCTACATTTTTAAAAAGTATTTGCTTGTTTTAAATGTCAATTAATATTACTCATTGTTTTGGTGTCCCATTTTGCTTGTGTTGCTTAAAGTTGTAGCCCGCTGACCAAAATAATGTTCAGTATAATATGGAAAAGTATGCATTTTACCTGGTGATGTGTTTATTATACCTGTAAACATCAAATTAAATATATGAACAGTATTCTGAAACTCTGTTCCATGCCTTGTGACCACTCTATAGTTGTCCAGTGCCCAACCTAGAGGATTTGGCAGATTTAGGTGATAGTATAGGCAGAATCAATCTAGACATATTATCCATAACTATCTTTTTTAAGAACCTTTATTAATCTATTTTGCAATATATCTTTATTCAGCCTTTTATAACATTAGATATTAATTTGCCATACCTAATTAAATATGATTTATATGATAAGAACCTACCACAACATACTAACTTTATCTCATTTATACACCTACAATTATTTGCACAATTAAACATTATCTATACTTCTATATACTAATAAATAAAATTGAAGTGTCTGTGATTTCAAAATAACAATTTTTTACTCAACGCATATGTATACTCTATACACAATACCCATAACACAAATGCAATTAAAGAAAAATGTCTGTCTGTCTATTTGGCTGAGATAATTTTCTAAACGGTTCGAATTATTTTTGCGGGAGCGCGGGATATGACTTACGTTTAAATAAGTACGCCATTTTACTTCTTTAACGCGGGTGAAACCGCGGAGATCAGCTAGTTACAAATATAGCTCTTAAAGTTTTGATTACAATAATTCAATATGAAACAGGTGATTTATTCCTTTATATTTGGCGATTTTAGTGGCAACAGTAAATTGACTTAAATACTGCTTTATCTCACATAGCACTTATTTATAAAATACTGATAATACTGGAATAATAGCATATTTTGCTGATGATTTATGAATAGGATTAATTGCATAATTAAGTCCTCTTGTGTTTGGATAAAAACAACAGTTACATTATACTTGCGAGTTATGTTATTTTTGTGGTAATTAGGACTGCATTAAGTGCAATAAAGCACAAATTACCTCTAAATATATTCCAAATTAGCAGGAATTGAACATTAATGCAATACAAAAATGAAATAAACATCGAAGATGCCAATCCATATACTCATAATACTGTACATCTTTTCTGACCCGTACAAAGGTCTTGTCAATCCAAAACTTGTATTATGGGATGTATTTATATTTTTGAGACTATAAAATTTTTATTGTTTCAATAATAAAAACCATATTAGCCTTATATCAATTGCAGCAATCTCAATAATTTGCAAAACCCGGGTTTTACATATCGATATTCTTCATACATTCTTAAGTTTATTTTTAAGTGTTCAACCTTTGCCGCTATTAAACACCTTGTTTGTTTTATTTCCTTTTTGAGCATTTACCTTGTTTGTTTTTACGTGTGTTATGAATTCTTATATATAGGAATGAATTTAAATGCATTATTGTAATCTGTTAGATTTTTTTAGATTATTTATTGTAATCTATACTTCTATACTAATATTATAAAGAGGTAACTTTGGAGGATTGTTTGTTTCTTGATTTTTAAAACTCTTTTAACAATTTAAAGATACATCCTTACCAGTTGGTAATGGCAGTTGCCATAGGCTATATTTTTATCAAAAATGGTATACTAAAATCAGAAATACGAGTAATTTCAGTATATTTTATGAAAAAATATTCGCTCAAAATTAAATTGTGTGTAAATAAGATGCCTTGTAAACGTCGTGCATGCTAAAATATCATGTTTTATATGTCGTGGCCACAAAAATGTCGAAAGGTGACTTTGACCACCTGTAGGTTGACACCTTGGTATTTGTAAACATCAATTGATAGCTATTTGTCTTTTCTATACTGGTAAAAATAGCACCTTTTACCAAGACAAAATAAATATTGTCTTTCTAAATTCGCTAATCGTGAGTTAAAGAACTAGACAGCTAAACTCTTGGATATTTTTTCAAACTATGTATCCAATGGATAAAAATGATGTTATGAATATAGGAAATATATGTAATTAAGATTATTAAAAGTAGTAATGTAATGTAAATTGGTACAAGAAATCTCTGAAAAGAAATTTGATATAACTGAACTTTTTTTAAGACTAAAGTGCTTGAAATAACATAATGTAGATTAAAAGTAATTTTTTGCAATGAAAATATCCATGGGACAAATTGACCAATCAGCACACACATTTTATAGCACATAAATATGCTCATTTGCAAACTGATGAGTCTGTTAAGAGATACTTGCCTCATTAAACATTTTGTTAATCACATGTTTGCTTTGTTCCAGCAAATGGAAAGGTTTAAAGTAGTTGAACGTGAGACTAAAACTAAGGCATACTCGAAAGAGGGGCTCGGCGCGGCACAGAAGCTCGACCCGGCGCAGAAGGAGCGCGACGAGATGTCCTCGTGGCTCATAACGTCTATTGACGCGCTTAATTTACAAGTAAGTCTGTGTTTTCCTAGAGATATAATCACCTTTTACATTTATTGATAAGCACCAAGGCAAAGGTCCTTTCGGTTCCTATCCCATACAAAATGTAACACCCTTGCAAAATGTTTAGTTCGGTCAATACTTGCTACTTGTAAATTATTTTAAACAGGAATTTCCAAACACATTGATTATGTTGCACACAAATAAGACTACGCATAGTACGGGAAACCTATGCTATGTACAAAATACTCTTCCAAAAATTATATATTAAAGATAATTTTAAATGTTTTCCTGACGCCCCAGTGTAATTTTTTCCCATAACACCAATAGATTTAGAATTTTCCCTCTTATGGCACTTTTGAAGTTTCCCTTAATGGGACTTATAACATGAGGATATGTGACAATATTTTTGCATGAGATGCCACTCGATCCGGCGCATTCAAAGATGAATGCGACGTAGGTAGAGCATTATCAATTACGTTAATAGTCTTAAATGATTGTGCTGGTAACGCGAACTCGTAAGTCCAATCAGCCGCCGGTGAGATTTAACTGTATTACAATAAGGCAATTTTTTGCCGCGACTCACTTGCGTTTAGCCATTGTTGTGCCATCACAAAGGCGTCGTGAAAAGGTCGATAATGGTGTAGGTACTACACAATTAAAAGGGTGTTACAAGATGCAACCTGCTTTTAACTTTTTTTGCATTCGAACCATTGTCAATGTCAGGTGTATTCTGAGTAAACATGACTATAGGTAGTAATACTACAATATAGGTTGCTTTCAAGTAAAAATCACTTGTGTCATTGTTATTTATAAATAAATGTTATTTTGATATTTTATGACCTCTTGCGCTTTGTTTATCATATATTTATGTTCAACGTAAACAATTCTATCGTATTTATTTTTAAATATTTAGTAATAGTAAGAGTTCATACTCGATAATTTTAAAGCGAATAAACTTCTTTAACACTTGAAGCCATTAAATATTTGATTCAATTAATCTGACTACACATTAAATGTACAGTACATATTAAGTCATGTGTATGCGCTTGTTTATCAGTTGTAACTAGTAATATAAAGAACAATGTTTGCTCCAATTACAGATCGATTTATTCGAGTCAGAGGTGGAGTCACTGTTAGTGGGTAAGAAGAAGCGGTTGGACAAGGAGAAACAGGACCGGATGGAGGAGCTCAAACTAAAGCTGGAGAAACACAGGTTCCACATAAAGAAGCTTGAGACACTCCTACGGATGCTCGACAACATGTCGGTTGAAGTGGAACAGGTAAGCACCAAATACATGTTCATAACATCGACGTAATGCAACAGCTTTGATTGGGTTTGGGGTACGATTAGACTTGTCTGTATCAAGCCCAGTAGCTCTGGGCGATACACAGTTGTGCTGTGTCTCATGTTTTGAGCTGGCTGTTTTAAGCGTACTAGCTATAGACAGTAAGCATCAAAGCAAGCGACTGGCTTGGGTCAATGGTTTCTTGTTTCCTTGAAGCTTATGTTAATGTTGATATTTTTAATAATTTAATAATGATTCTATTTATTTAACATGTTGCATAAATATAAACAAATTACTATTGCAGATATTTTACTGTCATATCACACACAGCTCTGAATTTTTGTACCTATGTTGATTTTATTAGTGACTTTTAATTTGAATAATTAGTTGATATTATTTCTAATGTTCTTAATAGCATAATTAATATTGTTTCTTGGGCTTACTTGCACTTATCGTGTAAATATAATTGAGTGACTATATGAGAATGTTTCTTACGTTTATTTTTACGCAACCGTACAGTCGAACCATATTGGCAATGTAAGTACAATCAATTACTAGTAACTTTATTTAACCTACCCTAAATAGATGAATGTATATAATTATATAATTGCGATTCACACCTCAAAATAACCAAAAAGATGTTGCATTATTTACTATGAATAAGTCAGATACGCGTCCCGTTTGCTCCGAACACTTACAGTTGTCCATACAAATGAAAAAGTTGTACTTTCCGCAGATAAAGAGGATAAAGGAGGACGTGGAGTACTACATAGTGTCGTCGCTGGAGCCCGGCTACGAGGACAACGACACCATCTACGACGACATCAACGGGCTGGACGAGATCGAGCTCAGCGGCGTCGGCCTGCCCTCCTCCGCCACCACCGACAGCAACAACAGCAACGACTCCCCCGGCTCGCCCACCAGTATGCTTTCAGGTGAGACACACACATACAAGAATAATTTATTGATTCACATTTTATTAGTCACACGGTTCCATAACCACATTATCTAATTCTCCTCACACTGCAGCTCGAAATGCAGGCGTACACTGTTGCAACAACAGTACCAAATATCTAAGAGTTTTATAGAATTCTTAAGTATAATAAATGTAGAAAACAAGAAAATGACGATGATGTAGAGCAATCACTAATAAGCCTGTTGCATACTCCAAAGAGGACAGAAATCCCACCTCATTTTAAAATCATTTGCAAATGCATTGATTTTTATTCGTTGAAATTACTAAATTACTCACATGAGCTATTCTATTATCTCTTTTAAGTAAATACTACATTTCTACTATTATAAACCAGAAATACGTATGATCATAGTGTTGGAATTGATACACAAGTTTAATAAGATAAGAGAAAAATCTATAGCAGACCTAATACTTCCGAAACTGAACACTTTTCTATCTTTCCAGGAACAAGTCCAATAATGTCACCGACGTTAGACGCGCACAACCACTCCACAGACTCAATAGACGTCGATAAAAAGAAAAAAGACGAGATTATAGCGAAAGTAAGTACACCGCACCGTTCTCACGCCAGTACATAACATTACACCCCTCTGTAATCATCATTAACTTCAATTTTATTCTGTCAATGGTAAAGTTGTAGTTTGTGGAGTATTGATTTGGAATCTATATTTTTTTTAATTATTATTATTACTCTTGTCGATTATTTTTATTGTCACAGCGGTTAGTTTTAGGTTGTGGGTTGCTATGCTATTGTTTTTTATTATAAATTATTTCTTCTATTGTAGCTATTGAAAGATATAATTTATACCAATTTTTATGAGCCTTATATTTGACCAGTTGTGTCAGTTTAATTTCAATTTATTTTCAATATAAGGCCTAAAGACTTCTATTTTCATCATAACTTTGTCTACAATACTAAAATTCATAATTCAGCGAACAAGTTTGACACAGTATTGCCAGGTATGGACGAAAGCAAGTGTTGGGATATATTATTTAATATTAAATTTGAATAATATCAAATTGTTCATATTTAATATTCATATTATTTTTATGAAATTATGGCATCGCACAGATCAAAATTTGTAATTGGAATTCAAAATTTTAAACTTTTTTACATAATAACAACATACCTACTAACAATACTAGCCATATTGAGCCAATATACGTTCATATTCAGCTGTCAAACTACTTCATTGAATTATGCTTTTAAGTGTATAAATAGACTAGTACTAGCATTACTAGTATTACTATAACATATTTGATAAAAATATTGTTACATTTGAAGTTAATAAAACAGCTTTGAATAGTCTGGCCATCCATCAAAAGCGGGGTATATTGAAACAAATACTACCCTCATTACTTACATTTAAATTTAAACGCAATCTAATACCAAAAACAAAGTATAGAACATACATACAAGTCAAACGTAACCATACAACCTAAAACCAACCGCCGTTGTGTTGTGACGCTGACGTTGTGCCGTTGTGTTTCAGCCGGTCAAACCGCTGCCGCTCCGCGCGGTGACCTGCGGCGTGGTCAGTAGTAGCCCGTCTAACGTTAGTTCCTTGCTCAATAACTCCGCCGCATCCGTCAATAGGTCAGTCCCGATATGACTGTTTGTATCCGAAACGCCGGCTCTACAGCTATTTTTTTAACTGACTTTTTTGTTTGAATTTATTTGACGGTCGTATAAAAGTGTTTTTTTTTGTCTTTGGTGTGATTCCTGGTAGCGTTTGAACGAGTGCTCGTTTTAAGTGTGAACGAAAGGGCGTTTTTATGTTTAAATGTTAAACGCCGTGTGTTAAAATCTCCATAGTTCAATCACTCGGATTTTACCAGGAATTATCTAACACTTAGCAATCCATTATTATTTTTATTGACTGTAAAAATAATATAAAAAAAACGTTAATTTTATAAATAAATATATATCTTGCAATATGATGCATTGCGACAGCAATATAATAGCTTATTTACTTTTTGGGCAATATATTTTTGGCCTGTTTGAATTTCCAAATATGCATGTTTACCCATACAGTCAAATAATTTAAATGTTCAAAAATATAATTTCATGAAATTTGAAATACTACGAGTTTTCTTCGAAAGTATCTATCAAAAATAGCGAATAGGGCCGGCGCTGTATAAAAGTCCCATTTCTTTTTTTATTTTGTTACTTTCGTCCGGCTGAGAACAATTTTCTTATATATCACTATGTTTATATGTACTTAAATAACATACTTACATTATTTGTATGTGTATCTTTAACCTTATATTTATAAGTATGGATATGTAAGATATTATTGTTCTCGGCTCCGCTCAGTAGTAAACTCAAAAAGAAATTACTTCAAATGAGAATAACGAGTGAGACATTACTTCTAACTGCTTTTCTTTTTATTCTCATTTCATTGCATGTTCATCTGTCATCACCATTGTCATTGTTACATGAATGGTATAATCTCGAAAGCTTGCGTTAATATCTAACTGCAGTAATAAGTCCACGAATAAGCTTTGTGTCGTAGATTAAGAGTAAAATCATATTTAATAATTTTCTAAAGTGTTTTTTCTTTTATTTTTTACTCATCTGGCTCGGAGGACCATTTTGCCCAATGTTTATGCAATAGATTATAAATATTATTTATTAGTCAAGATTGCTACCTGCTACCAACCTTTATCATTAATTTGCTACGAGAAAACGAGAATTCAATTTTAGATTTGCGTTTGCAATTTCGAGGTTACATCCATTCAACAAAATCAAAGTACAAGCCATCAGGTCGAATAAAGGTTTTATCTTACAACTGTTATATTGTAGAGATAAACCCTTATGCTGAGAACTAAGGATTTCGTATGAAAGTGCGTAGCGCGAACACTTATTTTCAGAAGAGTGTTTTTGCAGTTGCTCTTTTTTATTTTATATAAAAATAAAATACTTTTTTTTATTATCCATTGATAATGAAATACGCTACGCGCTGTACGATGTCATTTCATAACAAAAACAACAGTAGGGTCGGTCGTTACTATGAAGTTGGTCAGTGTAGCATTGCTGGTCCAGTCTCGCTCCGGTCATGTTTGTATTAAAAATATTTCTTTAAATATATTTTCTACTTTGATCGTTTCTTAAAACGGGCGCAATTACAAGCCTAATTTTTAAATTATTAAGACATGACCAGAGTGGCACTGATAACCGCTCATTGCTCCTGAGGGTTTCGGGTTCGATTCAAAGAAATGTAATTTATAGATTTGAGCTTGGTTTTTTAAATCTTATTAATTATCTTATTGGGATGCTATAAGAAAAAAAAAATAATGCATGTATTAAATCATTATATTTATGAGAACAAAAAAACCAACCAACAAAAAATACAGGGGATAGTCAATTTTTGCTGTAATTTTATAGATTTTCATTTATACTTAAACTTATATCATAACCACACTACGATAATCTCCAAAGCTTAAAATACCGGCATCGGCCTTAAGACGCCATATTTCAAAAACGTAACCCGAAACCCTCAACGCGACCGCCCGACGACGGGCATCCTCTCGCCCGTCGTCGCCCACGACGGGCACCCTCCCGCCCGTCGTCGCCCCTGACCGACCCGATAGCTCGTCGCGCGACCTGGTGGCTTGCGACCCGGCACCGGGTGCGCGCGGTGCGAGCGTGTGCGTGAGCGCGTGTTGTCCGCAGCGCGAGCAGCGGCGCGTCGCGCGGCGCCGCCTGCACGCCCAGCAAGCCGCCCGCGCCCAGCCCGCCGCATCTGCTGCACAACGCGCTCGGTGAGTACCACACTAGTGGGACGACATGTTTCTGACACGTAACGAAACCCTTGAAGACTGCGCTTTTGGCGTAAGCACGGCCTTCGTCCCGCACGACACGCGACCGCGCTTTCGACCGGCGCACGACCGATATCAAACACGAATTGCGATGAGTTACACCCGGTCGTCATCGCATGTCACGTGACCGGCACGATAGTACGATCACACGACCTCGTCGCTTTGGACCCGGTACCGGGTGTGCGGCGATGCGAACCTGTTTGCATGAGCGTGTGCACTAAGTCCCAGCAAGCCACCCGCGCCCAGCCCGTCCCATCTGCTGCACAACACCCTCGGTGAGTACCATACTAGAAAGATCATTGTGAAAATATAACGCAACCACGACTGACGACGAGTTACACCTGCACGACATCGCACGAGTCATGCGACCGGCCCAATCCGAAACCATTAACGCGATCGCGACCGACAACGCCCGGTAGATTTCCGACGCGTCACGTGACCGGCCCGATAGTATACGATAGTGCAACCTGTTGGCTAGTCACCCGGCACCGGGCACATGACCTGCACGATCGTAAGACCTGGTGGCTTGCTCGCCGGCGGCGCGTGCACGCCCAGTGAGCCGCTCAGCCCACCGCATCTGCAATACGCTCGGTGAGTACAACACTAGTTATAAAAGGAGAGGTTTGCCACCATCAGTGCCGGCTTTAGATGCCCAGTACTGCCATGAGCGCCCCCGCATATCTAATAAACGCAATATCTTCCGCGTTTTAATACATATAAGAATTGATGAACGGCGCCAAATATCTAACTCGCTCGAAGCGCCAAATATGTGACTCGCTTGGGACCTCCGGAGAAGCAATTTCTCAGTGACAGACTTTAAATAAACCCCTGTTGAAGTCGGTTACATGCGCCCACAGGCGACAGTAACTATTATCATCAGGTGGACTGGATACTTGGTTGCTACTTCAATCTTATAAAGAATATGATAATACATGTAAAAAATGCATGCAATTTATTGTAACAAGTTACCCACCGCTATAATCAACTATAAATGTGTCGATGGACAATATTGTATCGCATTTGTGTATTAAAATTCTTATTTTCCATTACCTTATTAAATAAATTGTCTTATTATGTAAACCTAATCTTATCCCCAATATAATAAAACTAAAACATAATAAAAATCAAATAAAGATAAAAATAAAACCATTTTTTTTAATATAAAACAAAGCGGTGTCAAAATTGCTATAAATAGAATAAGATACGTTTATCTACCATGTAATTAATATCAATATTTAATTCTAACCATTTGTTGGATTCCAAAATATCAACATTGGAAAAGTTTATTTCTAAAAGACTATTTCTCACAACTAAACAACAGTGAATGTCTAATTTTGGACATAGGAACACGACACCTCAGATACCCAAACAAAGACTAACAGTAAAGTAGGAACGAAAACAACACGATT
>DWPV01006462.1:0-11514 GCA_018251915.1 Urbanus proteus proteus
CCATTAATATTTCCCAAATAAGTTTTGCGAACTTATAACTGGCAATTTTCTTATCAAAATCAACAAGGCTGAATGGAGCGTTTCTCAGACGTTTTTCGTTTGACACTTATATGGCGACGTTACATCTAGGGAGTATATAATCAAAGGCCTATATGTTATTTAAAACGATTATCTGTTTTTGTGCTAAAATCCAATCAAATACGTTCAATCCTCCTGGCGTGCATGAATGAAAAACATCCACCCATGTGTCCAATTTCACAAACTTTCGCCTTTATAATATTAGTAAGAGTAAGATAAGATTAGTAAGATCTGATTTCGAAGATTTTTGATTGTAATTGTGGCTCAAATGGATTTCCTATATTTTTTAAACTGGTAATAACATGGGGATTTTTTATTCCCCGTACTACTACCATCACAACCACATTCTTTGCAAATAACAGAATGACAGGCGCTATTCAATAACAGATGGCGCCACATCGAATTATCTCACAGAGTCGTAACCTAACTCTAGTTTGTGACTTTGTTTAGTAAATTACAAATAGTTCACCTGATTAGTGACCACGGGATATCTACTAAAAATAACTGGCGCTTGTGTAGCAATTTAAGAAAACGAATTGCCAATAAAATTTCAATGTCGATCTGTAGGAATCGGTTTCTAGAGTAGACTCACAGTTCTGTTGTCAATTCTACCATTATGTCTGTGGTCTGGGCGACCTCAGACCCCTGTCATAATGGTACATCCGACATCCCTGGTTGGGCATTAGTTTAAATTACATTTTTAAATAAAGCTTTAAATGTTTGTTCTGGGTCTAAAATGTTATATAACAACTCCTTTTTCTGCGTCGATGACTGCTATGAGTGTATGACACAGGAAATGTAGAAATAATTAAAAAATATATATTGAAAGTATACAACTTATATTGTTCATTCTGTGTACACCACAAAACAATGACGTCGGCAGACGTGAGGAGAGCGCGTGTCTCACACGCAGGGCACGGAATTAATAATTGTACTGCGTCGTGTTTTTTAATGGTTTTAGTAGGTAATCTCGGTCTTTGTAATAGCAGTTCTTCCTCATCGCTGGAAACTGCCCATGGCGGCGCCATCGAAGCCGTCGAGGAAACAATTGAAATTTATTTATTACGTTCAACCAAGCGACCAAGTCTGTGTATACTTGAATTAAAACGAATACTGTTTGTTTATAGTGTTAACATAACTGATAGGTACTGTCTTTCCGACTACTTTTTGAGATTTTATACCACAATCAACTTTTTACAGCAAAAAAACGTACTTTGAGACAATCCCAAAGAATGGTAACCTGCATAATTTTTTATAGGTTTTGTGCTTATATTACCAACTAGGGTATTTAAAAACTTTGAAATATTTGTACACTAAAATATCTAATGAATAATCACGGTCGCACTGCGCATAAATAATAATAATAATAAAAGTTTATTTCAGACGTATAGGTACATCCATAAATTGTTAATATGTTAGTTACAATTTTATTTAAAATCTATGTTAGTGTTGTTAGTATTTTTATTTTAAACCAATGGCTATCTCCACACAATGCCTTTGGATGGAGCAGTCAGGTCTAGCAGCAATCATTTTATAAATCATAAAGCATGTGTTATTTTTTAAATAAAATGTATAATTAAATATTTATCATAAAAATTTAATGCCATCCTTAAGTTAAGTGGTAGAAGGAACGCCCAGCTGAGTGATCACCGAACCGGTCTGACGCAGTGGGTTCCGGGTTCGATATAAAAATGAGTAACAAAAAAATCAACATATCCAGTTTTACTGGGTAATTCGTATCAGACTGGGATCAGCATCATGTTATACCTACCTATCTACCTGCGAATCCTGTCTTATATCTCATTCCAATATAACACGAAAAATATGTTACTAACATAGATACATACCGTAGATATGCCCGCTCCATACTTCAGACGCGCGAATCTGTTTTTTGCCTTTTAATCAGCGACTTTCGCTAGACTGCGGCTCGAACCGCCGCAATCGGGTGACGTACGCAGTGAATAGACGCTTTTCTTCGATATATTATACCCAATTAGATTGAGCCCTTGCATAGCTCACCGTTATCTATTCTAAGAGTCAATTTGATTTGTACGGATATTTACGGAGTTTATATTTTAAATCTGTGGCGCGGCCATGGGGCAGTCAGAAGTTTTGGCGGGAACGCGGGAAGAGCCGTTTCCTTTGATTATATACTATTATATATAATCAAAGAGCCGTTTCGTTGTATAATGATATTCTTCTAAACTTGTGAATAGTCGTATTTTTTATGTGTTAAAATGGTGGGATTTTTATCATATAGTGTTCGATAATACGCACGTGTGCGGGAAAGTGATATGATGCAGCGAGAGGTGACTTTTCGTGTTGCTTCCAAGACTCCATGAAGAAGTCCTAGTAAAGTCCCAACCACTTTGCTGGAGCCATCTCATCTCATCATCTTCTATATGGAAACATCTCATCATCGTCATCTTCCATGTGGATATAATATACATTAGGATAAGATATAAATAAACAATATAAATGAAGATTGGCTGTACAAGAGTTAGATCCATGGACGTAAAATAATTTTAAGAAAAAAATAATAATAAATGGGGCGGTGTGAAGTGGTGCGATGAGGAGGGTGGCGCCAAATTTAAGCGCGCTTGTAGACTGACATTTTGGTTACTATTATTAATTTGTTCTGAACTTGAAAAAAAAAGTGTTTGTGTTCAATAATACTATTCTGTAGGCTTTACAATTACATCTGTAAGTGACCTGTAAATTACTATCAGTTCCTATGGTGTTCAGTATTCGTGAGTTTTTTATTATTTTATTTTCATACTAAATACTTAAGGAGATGTATATTTATACAATATTACAAAAGTGTTGGCTTTAATCCTATAGGAAACAATATCAAAGTCGATATGTCAATGATGTTTTTTGCCAATTAAATTTCCCCGTGGTGTGCCGCGCGGGCCGCGGGACGCCCGCGGGCGACAGGCGCTGCGTATGCGCGGCACGCGCGCCGCACGCATGCGGTGCGATAGGGCTGCTTGTCGTAAATTGTTAGCAATTTTCAATGAAACAGTGTCTTAGTTGTGCGATACTTGAACCCCTAATCGGGCCGAAGTTTAAATCTATGCTCAAAGACTACGTTTTGCAAAGTAACGTGTGTGTTTGTAACTAATTATTACTTGCCTAAACGATTAATACTTACACGATGAGGACAGTTTCTCGAATTTTAAATCCTTTAACAAAAGTTCTTAAGGGTGCGTGAAAACTGCCAGCCGCACTAGGCAAGCGCAGTGATTGCGCTTGATCTGAGACACCCTTCCCCAGCTGTGGGATAGTAGGTATGTAACGGGTTGACAACAATTTCAAACACTTGTCGTTGTCTGTTATCTCCGAAGTAATTATTACTTCCTAGTTCCTAGTAGTCCTAGTAGTTAATGAATCAAAATAAACCTGTCATTGATTAATGTATCTTAAGTACCTACCTGCCACATCGTTTCTTTTACTATCATAATATTTCTTATATCAAAACTATATCTTCATATAACAAAACTATTAAATAAGTATGTGCATACTTAATATGTCATTACAATGTACCTACTAAACATGCGGCAAAGAATATAAAATGTACCGTAGGAGTAAGGTAACATAACAAGTGCCAGCCCTGGCCGTCTCGCGGGCATGTTCGCGAACTACGCACAGAAAATCGGTGTTCATACGCAAAAGGAAATGCGAGCAGGATAATGAGACTGTAAACAGGTCACGAAACGCTCAGCTCAGATTAAGCATTAGGAAAATACCTTTACGAGTGTACTGGCAAAATAATCTCACACTAAACTGTAGTATGTATAGTAAACATTACAATATAATTTATTCGAAATAAATTCTCTCCATATTAGTCTTAAAATTGCAATAGTCTTACAACTAAATATAAATAAAATCAAATATATCATAACATATCATAAAAGATGCATAAAAGAAAACACGTTATGTAATAAGATTATGAACAATGAACCTTAAAACAAGTATAAATTTTAAAGAATACTATAATAACTAGAAGGACAGGTTTGCCGACATCAACATACCTAATAATACAGTGAAAACGACGAGACTCAGCTACTGCCATGGAAACCAAAGAAAACAAGGCGCTGGTTTTCAGTCTAACCCATTAGTACAGAACAATGTCTTCAAATAATTATTATTTCTCGCCAACAATGCAACTAGCATTATGTATAGCATAAATTACAATATGAAGTCCTCATAATTATCATGTTTTAGTTAAGTTTTAAAACAACTACAACGAATACACAATAAACATGTTTTCTGATGGTAATAAATTATGTATGATACGACATCTGTTAAATATAAATCAGCCGCCGCATACAAATCACGTGATTTATATGTAAATGTATTATTTTTATCTATTGATAATCACATATCGCATCGATGTAACAGGTAAATTGCGAGTTTCCTTGTACTTTCCACGGAGATGAAAATTAATGGACGCGTGTCTTCACAAGACGTTTCCTATTTCTGCCTCATAACAGCAGTGTTCAGCGCTGCTGTGTTCTAGTCTGAAGGATGTGGTAAGGGAGACATACTTATTCGACGCGTTCCAGCTTAGTCCCAACGGGTAGCAACGGAGTTGTGGTTGACCCCAGGTACGTAACACTGTTATCATCTCTGGGGTTGATTACAGATGTTTTAGGCGGCGTGGCCACTTACCATCAGGTGGACTGCATGCTCGTTTGCTACTTTAATAGTGAAAAAAACGTAACAAATCTATTGTTTCAACCTATTTGATCACTGGTGGATCTAGGGGGAGCTAACGTGGTCAATTTCCCCATCTTCATAAATGCAAGGTTCAGTTCATACGTCACCTACAAGGTGGTGATAAAAGTTCAGAAATAGTAGAATCAAACTTTCCCTAAAATCAGGCTCTTTCCTGAAGCCTGCATTCGCTAAATCAAGACCCCTAAACGAAAGTCCTACAGGACACATTAGGTAATGAAACCAATGAAACTAGGTAGAGCCTTTTCGAGGAGGCAGTATTTAACTTAGTTACTATATTTTGCTATGTATTTTTGGCATAAGTATCTTTGTCACCTTTAGACAACAAAGGCTTATTGTTATACACCTCTAAGGGCTGATAAGACGTTTATTCTTATTATCATGTCAACTGCCCCTCGTGGACATCTGTACTCAACCCCTGATAAATAACAGTCCTATTTGAAGCATACTGATTCATCCCCTGAGTAGGCCTACCGAGGGTAAGTATGTCGTATGTCCTTTATAACACCCATTAAACACAGCAGTGCGTTATTGAGCAGAAATAGGTATGGCGGCGGTGCGGCCGGAGCCAAACCACAAAGGATGTTACTACGGCTTATTCTACCACCTTAAAGTGGTAATCGCCGTACGATGAACAACTCTATACTTGTGACACATCTACTCGTATAATCGTCTACTACAAGTTTAAATTAATTTACCAGGAGAGATCCCAAACCATGAATGAAATAAATAAAATCTAATAATTAGTTACCTATAATATTTTTTGATCCTGATTTAAATCAAACTTCAAACTACTTACCTATATCAAATCTTAAAGTCGATCATCAGCTGGATTTGATTACCAGCGGAGATCAATAATAATTAATTTATATGAGCAATGTCATGAGGATAAACCTTTTTTGCATTTATTGTGGTTAAGCTACTTGTTCAGAAATAACTGGACAGAAAATGCTTAGTAGTGGGTATATTACATAATCTTTGCATGTATGTAATAAGATTTCTATTGATAAACATAAGTCGGGTGGAATAAAGCATGATTATTTTGAATCCTACTCATTGAATCAATTAATTCTTTATATCGATACGGCTTTAATAAAAAAAAGAAAAAAATATGCTTGTGGTATTTGGCTTGGCCGATTTGGGTAAAACACGAGCTCTACATTGTCTACGCTTCCGATAAGATCCATGCTTTCGTAATGCGCATAATACATAGGTATTTTATATCGTTAGAAATAATTATGTATCATATACTCGATTATTATCATTATGAAATATAATACTACATATTTCTACGGGTCTTTTATTAGAATAAGCAGAATAAGCGATTTCAGGCTAATCAATTGCAGACAATTTTCATAACGAACTTTTGTTTTCGAAAGTAAAACTAAAATTTTTAAATGAAAAAGAGGCTTTTAAGACGTAATTTATTCCAAACATCACTGAATCATTTGATAGATTTTTCTCGCAACACCACCCGCTTGGGTCACTTTTATCGCTATAAAAATATCTTGTGTGTTAATCTCCGAACTAATTCTTGATTGACAGAGTAATAAATATTCATCCATCCTAACAAACTTTCGCCTTAATAATATTAGTAAGAAAATCAGGCTTAAGAGACCAAAACATTTTTTTTTATTGAGAGATTTTATTAAAAATGTATAAAGTGGAAATGTACTAACGCTTAAGTATAAAGCGGAAACAATCTCGCACATAAAATGCGAATCAAAAAGTACTGATACGCTCGTCCAGGGAAATCCCCTGATCCATTGTCTGCTGACTGCTAAGGTCGCATCGCTCAGGAATTACAATTGAAGGGTTCTACATCAAAGGACCAAATGAATTATATCGGTTGTCTTGCGTCGGCGAAGTGGGCACTGTTTATACGCCGCGTGGGCTTCTCTCTTAGCAGTCGGCGACGTGGTGATGGTCGGACACAGTCGCCAGTCGTAATCACAGCCTTTTTGTTTTTACGATATCTTCAATAAATCCTAAAGTTGCGGACCGTCATGTTTAAAAAGTAGTTTAATCATACTACATTTAAAAATTTATAATTTTATTTATATCTTTTTTTAAATTGGACCAATCTTGCAAAGGAAGATCAAAAGGAAATTAGAAATTAAAAGGGTTCTATTAATCATTATAAGTATAATTAATGTTAGTGAAAATTCCATAAACGTTACAAGCGAAACTATTAAAGTCATACACGAAGTACTCGTACTATTACTATTTTACACGGCACAATAAAAACAAATAATTTATCTGGTATATATCGAGGTGGCGGAGTAATTATATTTCATTGAGCGGGAAAACCCGACCGCAGAAACCGTATTCATAGTTTAAAAAATACGCTAATCAGTGTTGATCGTCGTTTGTGGAACCATCGGTCATTCAGTGAAGTGAAGTAGTAAGGAGCTTTCCCAAGACTGTGGTGAACGATGAAGGCGGTAGGGGGCGCGCGGGGGCTCCTCAACCAGGTGTTGATGTTGATTCTCAGTAAGTTATCATATTTTATAATATTTTTTTACAATACCTTACGTAAATCAAGCAATATGATTTATCACTTATTCTTCAGAGCTTATTTTTCATAGCCTCTGTGAGATGTATTGTAGAACGCGTTGTACTTGGAAATGCTATAGTTTATTGTAGGCCGAATCAAGATGTTTTTAAATTTTTTCAGTCATTCAAGTTTCTCCATGAATTTTTCCATTGCCCATATAGCATCTCATCAATAATTTCTAATTAGATTGATCTGGGATTTAAACCTGGATCAGTGTAAGAGACCTTAATACCCGAAAGCTATTTTGATAAAGGTGCTGTTTGGACACTATTATAAGACAATTATGCTGAGTTTGCAGTACCTACCTACCTTCTAATAAGCATACCTTAAATTGTTATTGTAATAGTATTATTGTTTTTTAACTTTTGTGTACTTTTTAGGGTTACAGTCGCAAAGGGCAAAACTGGAGCCCTATTACTAAGCCTCCATTATCTGTCTTCCATATAGGCTTTGTCCCTTGTCCCATCGCCAAACACTTGAAATTTTCTAAGTGCGTGTAGATACGTTGTGTACGCAAAAAAAAGTAAAAAACTATTTATGTGAGTGTGCGACTTGCACTTGACTATTTTTATGTAAGTTGGTATTGTTATTGTGATTAGTAGTTTGGTAGTAATATTGTCATATTTATCACTTATTATTATGCTGTAGGTATGTATTTGCACAGTATCTTGCTGTAGTAGGCACACACACACTACACAGGTTGAATAAAATAAATAATAACAACAGACTATAAGGACCGAAACAAGAATAGTAAATATTTAGTTTTAAAACAGTTAAGTAGCAGGCGGGATTGCAAATTAATAACTAGTAATAAAGAAATGTACATACAAGAAAAACATAACCCTTCCTTGACAGTCGGGTAAAATACATAACATATAAATTTTGCGGCCAAAACATATGATCAATACATTAAACATTTTGTAAGAGACTAACATAATTTCATTTAGGACATAATCAAATATAATGTATAGAATAGGCGCTTAGTGTCATTGAACCCTTACATCACTTTTAACAATCAACTATTTGTATTTTCCACATTGTAAACATACAAATATTCCACAACACTACAAACAAAAAACTTACGTTACTATTATAAAGATGTTTGCTGGTGTATATGTAAGTACCTACTTATGTAATTACGCTGTATTTACCTTTGGCACAAAAAATATTTTTTCCGTATTAAACAATTACACAGACCACTAAATAGTACGTGACCACGGTCGTCTTGAAACAACCGCTAATACGATTAAAGTCCTACTAGTTGTTATTAGGTAGAAATAGGTGTGGCGGCGGTAGTGAAACACAAAGGCCCTACAACCTTACTAAGCTAACTTACTAACATTTGTAATCGTAATGATATTATCTGAAAAGAACACCAAGATAATCATCATTGTTCAGGAATATAAACAGATCATTATGGATGTAGGTAAATGGGGCGGCGTTGGCGTGAGTAACGGAGAGATTTTGCACCATTTACAATGTACAAAGACAATGTCATAGAATCAGGCAAACAGAAGCATCAGATAAAATATCTACGCAGAATAACAAAATGATTAGTTCATTCTTTATAAGCGATTAATGAGTGTCAATAAGTACATGAGCCAATGCTCCTACGAGATTCCTGTCAACATCCGGAAAACCCATGCTAAAAAACTGCAAAAGAACTGTTGATAAAAATTTTAAAGGTAAGTATATGGGTTGTTTGTGTTTGTACAGGATTTTTGTAAACGTAATAGTTACAATAGATAGGATTTACCGATATGTACAAACGTAGGAAATGAGATAGCAGACATTGATGATTATCAAATCATTGCATAGGTACAAATTTGTTTCTTAATACTACTGTAACCTCGGTTTGCGCGATAAATAATTCTTGATTCTAGGGTGTTATTGGATAATTGCTGATAATTTTGTGGATAAAAAGGAAAATATATTTGTTAAATATATTTTTTTATATTTTTAGAGACCGAAAAACTTTGTTAAGTATACTTTGTCGAGTGTGTTTTATTGTATAGCACATCATTCTGGTAACGTAAAATAGTAGCATGAATGTATAACACTATGGCAGATGTTCTAGCGCTAATTGTTAAAACAGAAGCGATTATAGAATTACTTGCAGCTTTCAATTGAAGTTAAATCGTTTGTTAACTAGCTCTATTACGTGTGTAGGCGAGCTATTGATTTACCTGCAGGTATTTAGGTGATATTAAAAAAAAACGCATTCTACACTCATAGCCCCACTGTAGGATTTATCCTGTGTCGTGGGTGCCATGGACACACACACACATACACGAAACACAGACAACCCAAACACCCAGATAAAGTAGAAAAATTCCTCAAAAGAAATACATACTACACAATACATACAACACTAACTTAAAACTTAGGTCAGGTTTGTGACGCCGGGACCAACAGCTACTTATTATGAAAGTACAGTACAGGTAATTATGAAAAGTAAAAGTTAATTGCGTACCAACTACATAAAATAAACTATTTCTAATATTTTTTTCTAAATGTTATATTGTAAATACATTTTTGTATCGAGGTTCTTTTTTATCTTTTATCATAAGAAAACTTTTTCCAATGTTTTATTTCTTCTCAAATCAGGTTTAATTTTGAATACGTACCTATAAAGCTTCGTATTAAATTTTGTGCAACATTAAAATAAATGTAGAGTAAATTAGTACAGATAAAATTAAACACAGTTTAAAATATAATTGAAAGTACATCAGCTCATGTTTATATTTGCGGTGTTTGGCAAACAATGTCAAATATTGTACAGTTGATGACACTCGTAAGCGTTTTGTCTAGTCAGTTATAAATCATGTTTCTTGTGAGCAACATAATTAACTTAACTAAATACCAGTATGAAAATATCATTTTCTTCTTCAGTTAATCATATCTTCCCTTAAGTAACATTTCTTTTTAAAATAGAAAAATATTTATGTCATTATTATTAAGAGCTTGTGAAGTAAAATGTTTTATTGTAAGTACGTTATGTAAAATTATACATATTATTATGTATATGGGCGCGTAACGCCATCTGTTATCGAGTAGCAAAGATTGACAAAGGTATAAACCACGGAATACATACATAAAAATGGCTTGTTTCCAATAAAGTTTGTGTTAAAATATAAAATTCATTGTAACTTCTACGGAAGCCAAGTAGTATTTAATTCAAATTCAAATAGCTCAGACTGGGTGTCTTATATGTAGGTTCAATAAGGGAACTGACGCACTTAAAATTTTACGAACACTTCGCTAAATAAAATACTTAGAGACATCTTCCAACATTTTCTAAGCGATAAACTGCTTTAAACCTCAATTCTTTATTTTGAATTTGAATTCAGTGTGAGGTATATTTTTCTCAAGCCATAAGTATCTTTATTAAAAACATAAAAAGTTGCCCCTAAAAGAAGATGCCCCATCATGGCTCGACACTGTAAAGTATTTGCTAAACTCGTCTCGAATTCGCGAGCAAGAAAATGGTAATTATCAACTTTGCTAATCAATGTTAAGAGGAAGTTATGGCTGCGCAAGAAGCAGTTTTACGGAAAGATAAGTTTTAACACCTCTCTTTTGAAGTTAGAAAGTGTGTTTAAATTTAAATACAAAGATATGCTGAAACATGCTAAGAAGTGGGAAAATTGAAAATTGGTTTTAATTTTGCAGTTCTTAGTTGCAACAACCCTTTTCATATCCCTCTACTGGGCACGGGTCCTCTCCCATAACTGAGAGAGTCTCGGAGCGTACTCCACCACGCTGTTCCAATGCCTGTTATAATAATATTAGAAGGCATAGCATGAGTACTCGTTACATACATATGTTAATAACTGACAAAAAAAGGCCTTTTCTCGCTGCAAGATTAAGTCTCGCGTGTCCTACCCGCGGGCGTGCCTACATCTTGTCATTTTATACATATTTTTTCAGTCATGCACGCGGTTTTAGTAGATAGATAAAGTTAATTAAACTACAATGACGTAGGAAAAATATGATAAGTAAGAAGTTTATTTAATTTGTCAGTAAACATCCCAACGGTGTCGTTCGGGCTGGCGCTAGGCTGGGTGTCGCTGGCGAGCGGCGAGGCGGGCGAGGCGGGCGGGGGGGCGGGGCGCCGCGGGGGGGTGGGGGGCCGCCCC
>DWPV01006463.1:0-11513 GCA_018251915.1 Urbanus proteus proteus
GGATGACTTTCATGTTTAAATATGTATTCTTTTTGACTTTTTAAACGCGGGTGAAACCGCGGGGTTCAGCTAGTGTTAACTAAATAACTCACCGTATGCACTGCAGCGAAAGATAGTGCTTTGTAGTTTATTAGTATCACACGTAATTTGAAAAAGATATCCGGTTCCATTAAGTTATTTATTACAATTTCGTAATACATATAGTTTTATTCGTTTTTAGTACTTTGCAGAAGTATTCAAAGTACTCCATAACGCCTTGCTTAATTGTTTGTAGAATTTTAAACGTTTAGTCTAGCACTTATTACGTAAGATTGGACATATCTGATACTCTCCGCACTTACATCTAGAAAAAAAAATAGTTTAATCGAAAACCTTCTTCTTTTTTGAAGTCAATTAAAAGTGAAACAAAGGAAATGTTTTAAATAGTTTAAATCCACCTAAGGTTACATCTATTTGTCTGTTTTATTTGCGCAGATTTCCCCCTGAAGTTGTGGCGATAGACACGTCAGGGAAGTTCTTCGATAGAATGTGCACTTCTCGAAAATCTCTTCACATAGAAACCGGCACCGGCGAAACGGACACGATCAAAAGACGGACGCGGACAAGAAAACCGCGGGGTAAAAGACGAAACACCATTTCGGGCACTGATCAGAAAGAGCTTAGAGAGGCTATAGCTGGGTAAGCTTCTAGTTTGCACTGTACACAAAGACTATATTATCTACATCCCTTTCTTTTTGTCTCATAATATTTCTATTTCTTTATTTTTGTTCCGTAGATAATGTAATCTTACAGACAATTAACTATGATAACCTTAAAGCACAGTACTGTGTGGTGAGCTTAAAATGTGCATAAAAACTTAGCACACATTTTAATTAACCTGTTCATATTACTATCTCTTGCTTCTGTGAATACATTTTTGTTACTGATTGTCATTGTTCAGTTCATCCCGCAAATCGTTCTTCGAATGAGAAACAAAGGCAATCAATTTTTTGTGCACTTGAACACTAATAGTGCCATTTGTTCATTAGCTTTATAATTACTGACATCTTGAAATAATTCCGCTGTAACAAGACTAAGCGAAGTTATTTAAAGATTCTCTACATAGTTCTGCCCTTAGCGTGTGACTAATGCTTTGCTTGGTTTGTTCTATCATAGCGATACATCAAATGCTGTGGCTTCTGAAGAAATCGAAGAAAGCACTGTCATCAGATCTCGGTCTAGCGACTTACTTAAGAAGAGCCCTATCGATCCTGTAACTAAGAAAAGCCATTTCAACAGTCTCAAGCAATGGGGCAAAAATAGATTAAAAATGATTGGTAGATCACCCAGCGCCAGTAGAGACAGCTTTAAAGACACATCAAAAACTGATAAAAATAAAGAATCTATGTCTCCTACAAAAGTAGAAGAACCTCAGGTTCAGGAAGCAGTCACGATGCGAAAGAAGCGTCCAGGAGAAGAAGATCGGAGAACACATCAAAGATGTGCATCATATTCCTCATCAGAGAAAAGTATAGGAGTACCCGCCAGTGTACCAACTACGGCAACAATAAACGGAGGAGTAAAGCTACGGAGTACATCAGCTCACAGAAGGTCGAGGCGATCTGGTGTTGGTAAAGATGAACCGCATTCATCAAGCGGCAACTGGTCAGCTAGTTCAGAATCTGGCAGGACAAGTATTGGTTCCGAAATAACCACCACAACAGTACCTCCTAAAAGTACAACTTCAGCTGCAACCTCTAATAATTCTCTTAACTTCCATCACGGGCCGCCAAGTTCAATAATAAGCAGAAGAAGATTCCTTAATACTTCAGGATCTGGTAGCGTTACAAGTGAAGGTACTCTTACGCCCGATATAATTCATGACTTACATGAAGATTTAGAGACAAGTTCGGAATTCTCTTGTGACACAGAGGGTTATTATACATCTTTCCATATGGATTCTGGTTTAAAGACTTTAAAAGAAGAAGAAATTTCACCGAGTACTCCATTGCACACAAGCACAGCCTTATCAAGTTCATCTAATAGCCAAAATTTGACAGCTGAAAACGAATATGAATTGTTCGGTAAAGGCTCTACAAGCACAACCACAAGTTCAGCCGGAACTGTGTGCACCACATTGATGGCAGCCGGGAGTGATAGATCGCTTGTAATTGGACCGACAGTTCCAGAGCGTAAAAGCTCACTAACAAAAATTAACAGGAGCCGAGGAAATAGCATACACAGTGCTAATGCTACCTTAGATAGGAGTTCTAGTACTTCGTTTACTAGATCTCCTTTCAGTAGCCTAAGATATAATCCAGCACGCCAATACTCCGATAAACAAATCTACAATCATTCCTCACCCGAGATTCGTGAAGTGTCCTCTTCGACAATTACCATAACAAGAAATGTAGGTAATCACAGAGAAATAACAGCCGTAGCAGAGGTTCATACCGAAACAGAACTCGAGAGTGCAAAGAAAAGTACTGGTACAAGTTCTCCAGATTCGGGCCACAACACATCAAGTTCTCCTATTGAAGATTCTGTATCTAGTGCGCATGGAAAAAATAGCCTGTCAGAACAAGATTATTCTGAATCATCGGACCTTGAAGGCACTGACCGAATTGAACGATTAAGATACAAAACAACCATAAACAGTTCTAGAATACCATCAATGTGTGTCATCACGCCAACTAATTCAGACGACGAAAGTGAGAACAGTAACAAAGATTCCGAGACCGGTAAGAAACAAGATTCTGAAAAATTATCTGGAACCAAAGTGAAAACACTTAGCCGACCTAAATTAGATTTACCAACAGAAGAAAAGCAAAAAGAATCTAAAATAAACGATGCTCCTAAGTCAAATGGTAAAACCCAGAATCAATTAAAAACCTCCTTACAACCATTCAATAGTTTAATGTGCAAACTAAAAGGAGTGCTACCTAATAAATTATCAAGCAAAAAGTCGCCAATTTCAAAAGAACCTGAAACTGTCGAAGATTTTTATGATACTGGTGACTATGTTACGATAGCCGATGTAAAGAATAATAATCAAAAGATGAACTTGAATAGAGGTACTTACGCAAACAATGATATTGTTAGGAAAAACTTACAAACAGTGTTATCTGGTAAACTTCCTGAAACAGAATATGTATCTCTTAATGAGTTACCTAATTGTTTAAATGACAGCAGAGACTACATAGAACATGGTTTAGAAGAAAAGCCTTCCGTGGCGCTAGATGAACTACAAAGAAAAGGAGCAAAGGTTACGTTGGATTCTCAAGGACAAGTTATATATTCATCGGATACACTAAAAAGAAGAAAAGGAGCACACACCACCTTTGAACCTGGTCCATTTGTTCAAGAAATATGTCCCACGACTACAGTTATTCAACGAGAAAACGCAGATATTGTTAAAATTACAGATGAAACTGATTTCCCATATGAGCCGCCCCCACCATCTAGTAAACCCACATCACCGCAATTAGGCAAAATGATAATAAAAGCCCCAATAGAACCCCACGGACCCGTTACTACCGAATTTGTGACTCTACCGCCGCCTAAGCCAAGTATGATAATAACAGCTACGCCTGTCACTGAAACACCGGCTGTACCCAATAGTCAACCTGCAACTACTGCAAAAAGTAATCACGATTTACCGCGAATAGTAGAGGCTATAACAAGGACGGGGGCTTATGTAAATATTCATGATGCAGAGGGTGTCAGCTTGTCTCCATCGAAAGATGATACAAAAGGTAAGACACAAATTCACATAGCGCCCGTTACGAACTACGTCATGAATAGTCCAGAACATGTCGATCAAACTTTAAGTGTTCATGAAAACATTATTCCATTTGTTCCTAATTTCCAAACTCCCATTATGTTAAGAGGTAAATGCCAACATAATTTTAATAAATCAGGCAGTAGAAAGGTTGCTGAAGTTATGAAAATGTTTACAAATAGAAATAATAAGGAAACAAAACGAGAAATATTAGATTGTAATGATGTTTCCGATGATGTCAATGAAAACACTCCTGTTAATAAAATCAAACGCAGTGATAGTTATAAACTTGCTAATTCCCCTTTGATGCCTATTAAGAAGTTACTCAATTTCGAAAGTTTTGGTACTAATACTAAAAAGGGTAACTCATTTGAAATGATCCAAGCCGAAATCACTGCAGACTTACTTCGCGAACAAATAAATTATCCAGCTACCGTATCTCCTAAACTTAACCACCGTAGTATGTTTGAGGATTATAAATCTTGCGAATGTATAAATAACAATAGCACATTTGTAAACGATAAATTTGTATCAGAACTGTCCGCTTTGACATTCAGCCCTTTTACTACTCCCGTGCCAAAACGAAATTCTGTAGCATTTATACCAGATAATAGAGATAACTCCTTAGATATGTTAACAGCCATTTTAGACTCTGATCCAGATGAAATTTGTATTATTCATTCTCCGTCAAGTTATCCTATTTCACCTTCTAAAGTTACTGTACCTATTGATGGTTCTATGCATAGAGCTAAAATTCTATCACTATCTGAATCCGACCATGCAACTGAAATTTGGTAAAGAATTAAAAATCTTTCGTTACCTATTTACAATTATATTACGCTTACTTAGTTATTAGGACTTAATGATACTCTAGATTTATGTATATGAAATTTTAAATGATAGACAAGTGTTAGTTACATTTAATATTAATTAATGATTATAATATCGAAATAATCCGTCCGTAAATTAAACTTTCTTTCTTAAATCGTCTTCCTTATACACTCAACTTGTTACTTCTGTGATAAATAATTGTTTACTAAGGTGTAAGGTATTATTAGTTTCACATTTTAATATAAATTTACACTTATAATTATACATTTATACATGGAGTAATTGACTTTATTTACAATGTTTTGTAAGAATAAATGAATGCATGGTGGCTTCTTCACCGCAGCGTGCACAGCTTTCCAGGTTTATGTTTTTGTGTGTAAGTGCATGGTGTGATATTCTCGTATGTTCTTTACGTGTGTTGTAAATAATATCATAATAGAAAAATTGTGAATTAACGCACTTATTTCATTTAATCACTCCTTCGGCTCACATCCTCACTCTACTCATTACTTTGCACCAAATAAAAATGAAGGAACAAGTTCTGTTATTAACAACTACGTATTGCAGACTTACATAGATTTCTGTTAAGAGAAACTATTTAAATCTGAATCATTTACAGTATTATATAATTATGACTCATTTTAAAGTTATCTAGGAAACAAAACAGAACTCATTTCTTAAATTATTAAGCCGTGATAAATGACATCGTGTAAATACAATACTGATTTTTTGGGAAACAGTACCTACTAAAACCAACGCTGTCAACTCACTTGCAATTGAAGATCATTTAAGTCTTCAATGATCACACATAACATCACTAATTCTAAATAACCTTCTATAATAAATGTTAAAGGTTGAAGAGTATAGTCCCGTCATGTTTTAAGTTTAGCCCTTTAGAGTTCCTTTAAACACTCATGAACTCATCAAACACCGCTTTGCACAGTGATCGAGAATGCTTCCAAACGTTGCGACTTTGTTAACGCGAAGTTCTTCGAAGGTAAAGTTTTTGTTGCTTTTAAGCATGATCTACAACTTATGCACGAAAATGTTACTACTACTAACTTTAAAACCTAATATAAAATCGTTACTAACAAAGTTGCATCTGTACCTAACTAGTGCTGACAAATACCTACTAACAATAAATTAAACAACGCTATAGTTAATTAATTTGTTTTATATTATTTCTTATTGGCTACACGTCTCATTAGATGTCTCTTGGGAATAAAATCTAAATATTGTTTGATTTACTTGCAGTCTTGTGGTATATTTCCTTAGATTTTACTAACATTTTGTAATAAAGGTTGTTCCTACGTTAATTCAAACTTATTCATTTTCATGAGTGATTGATCAATTTATGGATATAACACCATGCACTTTGGAAATGTATATTTAACTATGTATAAGTTGTATAATGCAAGCGTACTATAAAATAAACCTAACAACACTGCTACAATGCAGCACTATAGAGTTGAAAGCAAATGTAAATAGCCTTCGCACAGATTATATTTACCTGGCTATAAGCTTAATTTGGTATTATAACGTTATTATGGTTATTGTTTTTAATAATTATTTATAATTATATTTCAAGTATTCTATCAAAAATATATGTTGTCAACCTTTGTAAAAGATCTTGTTATTGGAGTTTAAATAATGATTATAATATTAAAATGTCTAAAGATATAAATAAGCATTGAATGGTTAATATAGCTTTGTATACATTTTTTACGAAGGTTACAAAAAAGTATTATAGAGTGTAACTATGTATAGTACTTGCCTGCCGTTTCGTATATATTTATAAAATAAGGATGTAAACATTCAAGTAGAATTGGGGTATCTATACATATTAACATTTAGTTTGTATAAATAAGATTTAAAAATTTAAAGCATCTGTATCTTAATCTTTCAGACCATCGACATTCCGGTGCTGACAAACTCTACATTAATGTACAGCAAAACAAAACTCCAGAAAATCAAATCAAATCAAGTCCTACAATTGATCTGAATGCTATAAACCCCTCTCTACATCGATATCACACTGCTCATTTGCGAGGCAGGCACGGTGTTATCGACTACGATAATTCACAATACAATGTACAAAAAGAATTACCAAAATATTGGACTCTTCCGAAGAGATCACTATATGATTCTAACGGGCCTAGACAAGCAGTTTCAAACCAGAGAATACCCAACTATCCAATTAGAGGCATTGGATTGCCTGCTAGCAGTAATGAAGAATCAATAAGGATATCACCGATAGACCCCAGGGCATCGGGACCATTTAAATCATCGACACCCACAAGTAAAGAAAACGCTGTCGATCTCAGCTCCAAGTTGTTGTCCCCGGTTAAATCGACCATGACCAATGAGGAACTGTATGCAGTTATCCATAAAAGTAAAAAGAAGTTAAATATCAAAGAGACTCCTGAAAGAGCGGAATCTCCAGCATTATCCTCAATTAGCCTGTCTCCAGTGGGCTCCGAGATATCTTTATACAAACGTCAACCAGAAACTGGATACTTTGGAGATCCTAAAACGAGAGCAAGCTGGTCGCCCATGGACAAAGCTTTCACAGGCGGGACATTTGGGATACAAAAAACGGAGACCACATGTGCAGATCGATTCGGTCCAATTCCGCAGACTTCAAGGCTCGACTTTAAGAAACTGTTATTGCAACACAGTGTAAAGCTTAACACACTCCATCCGCAAAATAAATCCAATAAGCTCTCAGCCGTAGAACAACTAAAATTGTCAAAAGAAAAGTCTCAAACTCCAACCACACCAGTGGGGAATAGATCACAAGTGAATATACTTGATCTTAGTGGTTCACCGAAAACATACACAAATAGAAAAACGATCAAAACTAATAATCAACCAGCATCGCCAGGGAGAACAAGTGCACTTATTAAGGAACATAAAAACACTCCAAAAATATTATTGTCCCCAAAATCTCAATGGAGATTTTCAAGTCCCCGGTCGGACGTATTATCCACACCCATACCAGAAGCTAATAATGAAGAAGAAAATTCAAACAGTTCTGGAGAAAAGCATGAAACGTCTTCTCCCGCTGACCCACCGTCGAAAACAGTTCCTATTATTACTAATCAACATTTCGGGGCGCGTAGAAATTTAATACCTATAACTGAACATAATATAGAAGCTGAACATGACTCCGAATCCGTTGATCAAGGCGTGTTTCCGCTTGAAGCGGAATATTCTAAATCACATGGATTGTCAAGGTCTGAAATACTACAAGCCAAACGAGCCGAATTCTTCAACGTTGCACCAGACACATCACCGCCAAGATTTTCATCCTTCAAAAGCCAACCTACCAACCCCGCCACTACAAGGAATCAAACCTCTCCAGAAAGAGGAAAAACATCGCCAACTACATTGGAAACGGCATTATGATAATGATTTTTTATTCGTATTAAAGCGGTGCTTTCGACATTCTTTCATTAAATGATCAGGTGTAACAATAAAACAATGAAATTGATAGAAGCTTTAATCTAGTCTTTTCTCGCTTAAAGTGCCATTTTTGTTGGCATCCATTTAATTCAAACCAGTGTTTGATACTTATAGAAATGGTATTTTGAGCTCATTTTTTTTCTCTTCTTAATGCTCTAATGGGGCCAATCTTCATTTTAATTTTATGATATTAGTCTAAAACTCGATAGTTACAAATTAGCCTAAGTATTTATTGAGTACATAAAGGTACTATGTAAGTAGTGTTTTGAATTTTTCAAAGTTTTTAAGTTATTTGGAATACAATTTTAATTAAATGTGTTGAAGAATATTTTGAGTATTATTTCATTAAGCATGCTAATATTTTTGACTTAGTCTTCAGAGGTAGCAACGCATCTGCAGGCAACCTCTGGTTAGGCTTCATCTAATTACAGGGTGTTAATGGGCGGTAGTAGTCACTTATAATCGGGTGAACTGAATGCTCGTTTGCTACATCTAAAATATATAAATATGTATGTAAGTGGCTCCAGTGGTCTAGATACTTACTCTGTGTACATTTTGTCGAAGGTCAATGTTTACGCCCGTTGTACCATAGTAAAATTTTAGTACCTAAACGGAGCGCTGAAGGTAGTTCTATGAACTAAAACGTAAACTATGAATGTTTCACTAAACTTAAAACTAATAGGTTTACAGAATATTTGTGGCGCCATCTCTTGATGAGTAGCGGGCGATCGTCACGATACCTTTATTTTAAGTTTAACGCAATGGAGTAACAACTAACCACAGCAATATTTATGAAGATTTTAGAGTAAAATAATAGCGTATCCCGTACAAAATACTCCATAGAGAAAAAAAAATCGTAAATGTTTTTAACCTCAGTTTTATATATTATGAAAACAATAAATTAAATGCTTCTTATGTGAGCATAGTAAGTCCTAAGTCCTTAAAACTGTTTCAGTAACACCATTTTTCACACACGTTTGGTTTACGATAACAAAATTATGTTATTGATATGTTTTTTTAACTCCTAAGTTTAAATATACCAACCATATACTTAATTGAGGTTTTGGCCGATGTTATTTTTCCAAGCTTTTGCATAGTCTTGCTCAACGTGTGAAAAGGGTAAATTTTTTATCATAAAGCATTCGATAACGTGCATGTGTGTGGGAAAGTGATATGATGCAGTGAAAGGTGACTTTTCGCGTTGCTGCCAAGACTTCATATTATAGTCCCCACTACTTAAAACTACTTCATCATTGTCATCTTCCATAATATGGATATTAAGAAATAAATTATGAAGATTGGCTATAAGGGACTTGAATCCATGGTAATAAACAAATTTAAGAAAAGAAAAAGGACAAACAAATTATACAAATTGACATGACATGCGCATGACACTTGACGGATATTCACTGTAATCACTGTCATTTTTATCTTAGAAATCTTAGAATTTGAATATTTGAAGTACCTATTTGAACTGTTTTTAAATCTGACTACAAATAATTATTTCAATCAATACCTGTAAACTATCTAAAAGTTACTTAAAATGCTTTATTCATTATACCAAAAACGAATTACATGGTAAAGTAGAAGTAATATTTGATAACAACTTATTCCAATGAATACTGAACGGTGCTCGCTCAAGCTAAGAGTGTTTACGTTAGTAGTGAATACTGCGGATTTTATAAACGAGAGAGCTACACCAACTTTAGGAATGTCACATGCTCTCATTGCGCCTATCGCTATTTTCACAACATACATTTTTCTTGGTATATTTGTAATTGGTGGTCTAAAGCAGCAACACGCATCCTGGTTCCTGCAGATTTATGCTCTCCTGGTTTCCTCATCGATACAAATCTCTTTATCATTCACCGTGTTCAAACATCTAAAGGCTGTTGAATCTTATAAGAAAAACGCAGCATTGATTTTGAATGGAATACTGCCTATGATAATAGCAGTAATATTATTTGGAGATCTTATTGCTGTAACATTTTCGGTTCGCCCGGTTATACTACCTCCTTCAATATCAAGCGCGAGAACAGAGTCTCCAACTGAAATTGGACCTGAAATACAGAGTGATTTACCAAAATAATCCTTATCTTAAAAGCGAAGTCTGTACCAACAGAGCAAAACACAAGTAACAAAAATGTTTTGATGAGTGTGCTTATGTGGCTCATCTACAATCTCATAATTCAATACACAATTCAAATACGTAAAGATCACGTACGTACGGACTTATCAAAATAGATGTACAATATTCCTATGTTTTATTTTATAGATTATAATATCAATATAATTATTTTAGTATTGTAATTGTTTAAATTTACCTGCCATTAGGTAACGTAGTAGTGAGAAATCAAATAAATTAACATATTGGTATTCTGGCCAGGGTGTATGGAGCCTAGTGATGTATACAACTAGCTGATCCCCGCGGTTTCACCCGCATTTAAAAATTAAAGAGGAATACATACTTAGACATACCTGAAATCCAGTAGGATTTTAGCTATGCCATTGCGGGCTCCTTGCGGAGCTACTGCTCCCCGGAGCTCGCATACACATGGCATGCACACTAATGCTTTTTCAAAAATATATTACATATGTAGTATGTTATGTCGTAGACCTTCACCTATCTTCCAGTGAAAGTCCCATGAAAATCAGCCCTTTAGAAAATTACCTTAGCCAAACAGACAGACAATTTTTTTAAAAATTGCATTTTTGCTAGGTATAGGTGTCGTGTATACTTTCATATGCATACAATGAAGAGATTTTACTTTGAAATCACAAACAGACACTTCAATTTTATTTATTTGTATATATAAAATAACACTATTTTATAAGTTTGTGCAAACATTTACTACGAAAAAGATCAATTTTTGTTATTTTGAAGCTAATCGACACCAATTAAATAACATTGGGCAAAACTATTCCACAAAGAGAAATTTACAGAAAAGAAGACTACTGAATTTAAGACTATATTCAATAAGTACGGATATAAATTGAAGAACATGCTTCGCTTACACATTGCTAGATTAATATTTAATCCTGGAATATAAATTTATTAAAATTAGATTCAAATAGAAGACTATAATTAAATTAATACCTCATCACATTATCCTTTTTGAGAAGTTTTAGTATTAACTAAATCAGAGCTGTCCAGACCTAATGAGATCACTGCTAAAATAAATCACTACACAAACTGGAGAACAGCAGAAACGAATAACTTCAGTATAGTATTTTCCTATCCTCTGTAACTCTCTAAAGCCGCAGTCGGCAACCGGCGGCCCGCCGACGCCCGCTTACTTGCGGCCCGTGAATGTTTTCTAAATAAGTTATAAGTATCAAAATAAATGTATGAACGAACGATATGACATTGGACTTCTAAGGTTAATATCACAAGTGTGGCCCGTCTTTAGTTTATTTTGTCTCCTCGTGGCCCTCGCCTCCCAAAAGGTTGCCGACC
>DWPV01006464.1:0-11513 GCA_018251915.1 Urbanus proteus proteus
GCATTATGAAAAATGCCCGCATTTATCACTTGGTCCATAACATATACATTGCATAATAATTGAACGCAAATCAGAAATCAATTATTGCATAATTATTTTTTTATATGTATTACATTTAATATAATTTATAGTACTGTAATTTATTTTGGATATTGAAAACTGAAGGAATATTTTGTTTTTACTTGCTTTATCGGCGCAGGAAAACGTATGTGGTAAGTTAGAATATTTTAGTTTATCACTTTAATAGTACATAGTTTAATACTCCAACCAAAATTCTAAAATTATAGGAAGTACCTTCCAGTACTATAAATAATATAATAAAATAAAAGAATAAATAAATTCATTCAAAATGTATAAAATACGTATTATATTTGATATTTATTAAAAACGTGCAAAATGTTAATCATTAACAGCAAAATAATTGTTTACCTAATCTAATAAAACTTCGGCAGAATAAAATAAAAGACTTGACTTGTCGCCTGCGTGTTATCTTACATCAGAGATTCCTCCACCATCATCTGTGTTAGTTTCAAAGCTAGAAATAGAACATTAGATGGATTAATAGAAAAATATTGTTAATTAATTAACGAAATTTAACTTTACTGGCATATCTACATTTGCGCCATTAAAAAAATCTCATTTCCAATTATCACTCATAAAACACATCTATATATACGTTAAAAGATTTCAATAAAAAGTATTCAGTAATAAAATAGTCTAAGTTATATACATTCTAAGATATTACCCTGAGAAAAATCACTTAACCTATAGATTAACAAATATTGCATTACAGGTCGTTGGCATTCGGTTACGTGGAAATGGCGGAACGTATAGATATGCCAGGTCTAAAAGAAGAATATTAGATGCATTTTAATTAGGTATGTAACTTATAGAAAAATATTAAAACTTCTTAGCCAATAGATCTATTCCTAGATCACAACAATAGCAGCCATCCTTTCTATTATCTTTTAAATAAAATTAGTTTTATACTATATTAAATTGTGTTTTTATTTTCTACAAGATCAGTTACGTATTAAATTCAGTTAATTTGGTTAAACATGTTACATACGTACACAAAAATGCAAAAATTAAACCGTTACGCGTACACTACGCGTGGTTTAATGAATGCAAATTAAACAACGCGACTTACCTCCGTCCCCCCCTACTTCTGTACGAGTAGTAATTATTTCCGTCAAACTTAACGGGCGCTCCGTCGCTTAACATCTCCACTTTTAATTGCACCTCGCAGTTACGTCCCTGGTACCCGTCAGAGCAGATACACTTGTACTCGTTTAGGAGGGGGATGCAAGATCCGTTGTTTTTACACGGAGTTACGCCTGATAAAATAGAACAAGGTACAAAGAAAAGTTTTTATGAAACAAAACAACTATAGCTCTAGCTATAGTTTGACATGCATAGTTAGTTTCCAGAACTTGATTCTGATAAGCGACACTATGCGATGGCGCAATAATACAGGGTGTGATTTATTTTCCAAATTGAACCCGTTCTATTTTCGGCTAACAAAATAGATTTTTTGAAATTCTAATAATGCAGTTTTAGTTTTTATTATAATCGGCCTCTTAAGTCCATTCAGCATTTTTCGCTAATCTTTATATGTATTTGCGGATTTCCCCATCCACGCACATTTGAAAAAAATCACCCTGTATATTTAATATCTTTGTTATGAAAAAATTTAATTCGAAAATGTAGCATTTCACATTCTCTATTGTATTGGATATAAGGTAATAAATCGTATTTACCTAAATTGAAGGTATTACTGTATCTGTATTAAAGGATTGTTGCTTTCATTATCTTGAATCAGTTTAATGAGAATGATATTGGAAAAGAATATTGAAGTTGTTAATTTCATTTAACAACTTCAATAATTTCATTTTTTAAGCTCAACAATTTCATTTTTAAGCTCAAGCTTGAACATTTTGTTTTACAAGAAAGTGTATTCATGAAACGATAATTTATCAAAAATAAAAATATATTTTGTATCTTACTTATTTTGAATTGTATGTAAGATCACTATTTAAAAAATTACTGTACGACTAAAAGGAAATTTATCAGAAACTAAATTCATTAACTTACCATCCCCACACGGCGGGCCGGTGTACTTAGTGACTCCACTAGTAGAACACGGCAGTTTCTCCTCCTCAGGTACCACAGCGCACTTAGCCGTGTCTCCGGCATACAGCGTCAAGGGATTCCCGTTCACGAAGACTTGTTGCATCGCGCCTATAAAACTGCTGGTCACCCCTGACATTTTGTGCGGCCGAATATAAGCTCTGAAACAAGCAAAGTTTTTAACAAAAGATTTTCACTTTCATAAAGTTAGGATAGACACTTTTGAACTATATCAAATTGCTTTAAACTTTATTCCTTTCTTTGACCTATCCCTTATTATGTTAATATTGCAAACATTCTATAAATACCGAAGACGTAAATATAATAAAGAATAAGTTATACTTCGCAGTAAGGGTCAAACTAAAACTTGTTTTTATGAAGTTGGTTAAAAGTTTCACATTACAACAATCGGGAAATAGTTACAGTTTACTTTCCCATAAAGAAGATTGATGGCTTCCTGAAACTGTTGCTGGGTTAACCCTATCCAATGAGATAAGTTAAGAAAAAGTTTTCAATATTGGCGTCCATGGATAAAATTTAGGGATATATAAAATTTGGTTTACTCAGAAATAAGAGAATGACGAGGGTACTGAAAAGGGTAACTCAGGTAATAATATTGCTATATCCTTTCTTAATATACTAAAAGAATATCTCATTAGTGATCACACTCCCAACAATGAAGAAGTTAAACGAAAATATTACACGGTAAGACCAGATTCAGATAATTATAATTATCAAACTTGAGCGGTTCACAAAATTAATGAGGACTATGAAATTAATGAACGAACCGTTTTCAAAATAGCGGTACTTGATAGAAATAGCTAATTGATGGTAGCAAATTGAATGGGTGCTATTAAACAGTGTAACGTTACGAGCTCAATTCATTGACAGTTTAGCAAATTAGGCACTCCAACGCGTAATGGCAAAACATTATACTACCATACAATCGCATTGAAAACGAAGACCAATTAACTGAGTCGAAAGGAATTTAGTCCTAAATAACATCTCAACGATGTTGTCGATGAGCAAACAAGAGTCAGAAAATACATAAAGCAAGATTTCTCTGAACGATTGCTAATTTTAATCTCCAGCACCCCTCGATTATTTCCTGCAGATTGATCTTTGGATTAGATGGCGGAAATTACTTTTGCAATTCTGAAGATATAAAAAAATAAAATTGCCTGTTGTGTACGCATATTTATAGAGAGCATAGGATTCAAGGCAAGACAACTGGTACAAATGTTTAAGCAACGGAAACAATATTTGAATCATCTGTTTTAAATGATGCACTATCATTAGTTCGCCCTAAAACCGATATTGTAATTAAATTGTCCATTTACTTAAATCGCAGGATATTAAAAAATACAATCACCTATTAACTATTAACTTAATTTGATTTTGTATCAATATTCTAATATACAACTTTAGATTATTACAAGTCTACATGCAACAATATGAGATATTACGTTAAGTAGGTAGCACTATTAACGCGGCTATAGTAGATACATAGTTTAAATAAATAAAATCTATCTGATGTCAAGACACAGAACAGAGCGCAGTGGCCTAATAATAAAAGATAATGCTAGATATAAATACTCACGGCAGAGATCCAATAAAGAGTGGCAGCGTCAGGTCCAAATGTGTGAGTGGGGGTGGTGAATGTGCCCGTCTCGCTGGTAACGAGTCTAATTGAAGGCTTCCGTGTCGACCAAAACGAGCCACTCGGACTCGATGCCATCTACCCTTCGTTATTGCTACTGGCGACCTAATAAAAAATGCTACTTAAGAAGTCCGTTTTCAAAACAAATAGTATATTCTTAACTATTGCTGCATTTGAAATGTTATTCTGTGTAATATTTAAAGGTATAGGTCTATTTATTAAGATCTCCATCATTTATGTATATACTTTTTAATGTATTGGTCACATCATTTTTAAATTTGTATGTATTTAATACAACACTTTTACCGTTTATAAAATAACACGTAAATTTATATTCAATAATTCTATTACAAAGGCGTTCAATACTGATATTGTTTCAACGCTGTCGGTGTATATTATATGATATTAAATTAAAAGCATAAATAATATTATTAAAACAATAACACCTTTTAAAACAATGAAACCGTAAAGCGAAATCAAATTACAATTAAAATTATACAAATCCGTAATACAAACTAACGCTTGAAATTTTACCGTGTTCGCAATAAACAAATTTGGACACTTTCAAACACTCTAATCTGTTAAATTAATTCTTCGTCCCAAACTTTCAGGACACCTAAAGTAATAAATATATTGTATTATCATGCCCGTTTCTAAAATTGTATAGTAACTTTATTATTGGACTTTATTTATATGGCCTTATTTTAATATATAACATGTTACGAGTTTTTTATTGTCAATGTAATTATTATTTTAACATGTATTTTTTAATTTCAAAGACACCTGCATTTTTTCATAATATATTGCCTTTATAGGCGGTTAAAAAACTCAGATAATTCAGATAAAATAAATGAACTGCGATTAAGAAAATTTAGTACTGAAGCCGGGATTACCGCTAAATAAATTCTTTGCACAAACTATAGGATCTACTTACGTGATATTAGCGATCCCGCTCCCCAAATTGTACCTAAACTGTAGGTATCCATTAACCAAGTTAATCGCTATGAAATCCCCCTTAGCTTTATTGGACTGGCCGGTGTAGAGGAGCATTCCAGAGAATCGGTTCGTTAAAAACCAGAGCTCGATTCTGAACGCTTTCCCTAAGCCCTCGAGCGGCGGTAACTCGATGTAACTCGTGCCATTGAATTGCGGGGACCACGTTTCCTGGACTACGGTTACGTCTGTAAACAAATAAGGCTTTAATGATCGGGAATTGGGCAACGCTTTTAATTGAGGAAAGTAACTAGACTGTATTAAGGATTTCGGATAAGGACAAATACAAGAAAGTGTTGATTAAGGAAAGTAAAGTATAACTAATTTAAATGACCCGAAGATTCACACTTGAGATAACGGTAGTAAAAAATGATGAAATATATAAATCAAGAAATCGATTAGGTATCATCGATAAAAGTTCGCTTAAAATCTTTGCGGAAGCGGAATTACAAACATTAATATCAACGTCCTATGTAGTTTACTTTCAGCTTAGACTAGCTTTGGCCTACTTGCGGTATGTTTTCATAGCCACTTGTAGACTGCCTTATTGGAAAACCGAAATTTTCCACTTTAAAACCACCTACATCTTAACGCAGAAACTCAAAAACGATCTCAAAGAAATTTTATTTCATCATTTCAAAAAGCGAATTTATACACAAAAAAATAAGAAGCTCTTTAAAAACATGTTATCATTTATTTTACAAAGGGAGTGTACGATAGATCAAAATATATATAAAACAGTTACCATTATTACAGGTATTCCCATTAGAGCCGATCTCGCCGCCGAACAAACAACGGCAGACGTGTCCTCCGTCGGAGTCGATATCACACAATAGGCCCTCGTCATATCCGCAGGGATTCGATTCGCATGGATCTAATCTCTCATCACAATTGGCTCCTTGGAATCCGATAGGGCAGCTACATGTATACTCACTCGCCGATCCCTCTATAGAATTACACGTGGCCCCGTTTCTACACGGCATACTCATACACGGACTCGATTGGCATTCTCGAACGTTTTCTATAGACACGACTAATGAGTCCGGACGACCCAATTTCTTTGTCACTTGATGACGTATTATTCTCAAGTACTTGACGCATCCAATGAAACTACTCCTGGTGCCGATATTATCGAATACCCTGGACAGAGACGTTGATTAGCTTTTAATTGTTTATTATTCCCGGATAATACGACACGGAACCTTCGCGGTAAAATAAAGGGTATTAGAGCTGGAGTAAAACGTTACTTCGGTTACATAAGTGTGGGGGTAATGAACAAATTGGGCAATAAATAGATGGGATGAGTACAGCCGCTAGCTCCTAGAGTGTTTTAAGAAATAATTAAGTATATTCCCAAGCCTCTTGAGAACAATTAACCGTTTGCAGAGGTTTGGGAGATTAAGAACACAGAACAGTACAATGTTTTGTTATGGAAAAAAATAAAAATATACGTTTCTGTTACCACTTCATCTAATTGAAGCTTATAAAATATTTATATATCTAGGTAATGATGTTTAAAACGAAAAGGATAATTTGAGCAATTATTTTCAGCACTTACCTGGAGAAGTTTGTAGGTACGCTACCAATATAGGCATCTTCAGCGAGATCTAGAGCCTTCAAGTTGCCACTAGACTGTCCGGTGACGTCTTCCATGTCGTCTACTGACAGTATTCCATCTCGATGATATCGCTTTGCGGAAACTTTGTGATATTCATTAAGAGATATTTTCTCGAGAGACGTCAAAACTATCGCCCCATTTCCAAGGTTGTACCTAAATTTAAAACATTTTGGTCTTCATTCAGTAAAATTTCCATTCAACGTTATTTTTGAAATTACAAACACGTAGTTTCTTTGAAAACTTAAGTGGCTTGCTACAAATAACGAATTCATAAGTTATGACAAGAACTCTAATTACTAATTAACAGTTGCCCTTTAAAAGTTAGTAACATAAATGTAAGTCCCTCAAAAGACGACGAATGAATACTTAAACACGACTCGTCGCTTTGGGGCACTTCAGCAATTTTATTCAAATCAGAGATTTAGGTCGGCAATTTTAATTCAGATGAAGCAAGCATCCATTTATATAAAACATGACCATTTTATGCATAAAATCATACGAGGGCATTTATATCATCGCACTTCAGTAGCGCGACAGCATTTAATTTGTCAAATAAGTGTAAGTGTGGATAAAATGTATGACCTTATTGTTTCATAAACGTCCAGTTTAAATACGTTGATGTTCTCAATAATGTTTCTACTATCATTATAAATATAGTTATTGTCTTCTAAGCAGCAAATACACAAATATACTATCCCATACTACGTATTTAAGTCTATGACTTACCTAAACTCTAAGTATCCTTTGACCAAAGCGAGTGAAACGAAATCTCCAGTTCCGTCCGCTTTTTGCTGATTGTACAATATGACTCCATTCTCGGAAAATGCCTTAAATTCGATGTCGATGTTCAACTTGTGGTAAGCCTTCAATGGTTTTAGGCGTATATATGAAGATCCGTCAAAGGAAGGAGTATCTATGTAAGTGACAGTTAGGCCGTCTTTTGCGAGAATTTCACAGTTCAATCCGGTGTAAAGGGGACTACACACACAAGTGTAAGTAGAACCGGGTAGATCTATACACGTGCCGGCATTATAACAAGGCTCTGATAAACACGCACTGTACTCTTCTGTAGTCTCTTGCGTTAGTTGTTCTGTAAAGAAAATCGATGTAAGCCAGCTTACCGTAATTATTTCGACCTACTTCGATATGTTCGGTAAATTTAGACATACAAGCGTTTCGTCTATTGATTTTTACACAATCACCTTTATCGAAGACCTACTTATTCCTCGTCAAAAGTTCAAAGTAATTATGTATTCGAACGTTGCCATTCAATAATTCCTTTTTTAACGTAAAAGTGTTTTGATCTGATATAAGATTAGTAATGAGACCAACAACAATAGGTGCCCATGAAATATCAATAAATTGTTTCAATAATTAAAATGTAATCATTGTAGAGTACGCTCAAAAGAGACAATCGTTTTTCAAATACCGTCTTGATAAAAATATCTGCCAGTAATTTTACAACGTATTTATTTATATGTAAAAATTTGAACTGACCAGCTTTCGTACTTCTATTGTAGTGTATATGCATAGAAGAACTGTTTACATAATCGCACTATACACTGCCTCTATCCGTAATGAGTAGTAGAATATGCAATAACTCGGAAATTACAGCAGCAGCTGGGTAGAATGATTTGGGGAACATTTTCTGTATACTCTATCCATACAAGAATATTCTTACTTAGTATATACTAGTATCCTGATTTTTGTTACTACAATTCCGATATTCTTGTAATACTACTGATAGTCCCATGCCTTATTGTAGTAAAATAACGCAATATATTTGATATAGGTATTATGATAAAACATTCTTCACTTTCGCTTTTAGTAGTTCTATATTAGTTTTTCTTGAAATCTTAATTTTCTGATTAAAATTTACGTCTTTTCATAATTAATTTATAATATTATCTATACAAATAAATAAAATTTAAGTGTCTGTTTATGATTTCAAACAAACAACTTTTTCTTCAATGCATAGATTATGAAAGTATACGAAAGAATAAAAATGCATTTTTTTGTCTGTCTGTCTGTTTCACTAAATTAAGTTTTAAACACCCGGGCCAATTTTAACGGGACATTCACGAAGAAGATACATCACGGACATCACGGAAGATAGCTGAAGATCTAAGGATAATATAGGCTACTTTAACTTTCGAAATACCCAACAGCGCGCGCTCCACACGAGCGCTGGGTATCACTTATGTTTAAATATGTATGCCTCTTTATTTCTTTAACGCGGGTGAATCCGCGGGGATCAAGAATAAATGCACTAATACACTATTAAATAATACACTATTAAATATTTCTCGTGTTTAGTTAACTAAATTTTATAATAGTTCCTTGTTTACTACCAATAACGATACTCTACTACAATAATTTGATTAACAAATTCCAGAGGCAAGTAAGCCCACGTACATAATATATGTATCTACTCGTACATATCTAATTGTTAGCAGAGCCTACTAAGTTATTAAGAACCGCAAGAGCAATTATTTATTTATTTAAGCCTATTTTAGTCACCTTACAAATGGAATAGGACAAAAGGCTTAGTTCTTGAAACATTCTGTCAGTCGACCTTTTAGTACTTTAGTGAATTACAATTGACTTAATAAGACGACTTTTCTTACTCGCTTATTACATTTTGAATAATGTTTCGGTAATTACTTACGAAATGCTAGACTTAGTCTTGTTTAGACTAATGTTTTACGTAGAGGGCAAAAAGGGAACGTTATTTTCGTAATACGAATACATTTATTTTTTGTTCACCATTAAAGATGGCAGAATGGTTTTTTGAATGCGGCAACATTTTTAACTTTTATTGGCTGTATTATCCTTATTTAGTAAAGATAAGATGTTTATTTCTATTTACAGGGGTAGCTACGAATTGTATTCATTTTGAGGTCTTCAATCCTCTTATCTCACTTTTATAAAAAACACACACACATAACAAAACTGCTAAAAAGAACTGTAAATGAGTTAATTGAGGATTCCTTAACTATTTCTCTTAAATAAACTTATTATAAATTCAAATTCAAATGAAAATCTCAGTTCTTCAAATTCGATTCATATTGAACACATTTTGAACGTTTGAACTTTTTGAAAATCTACAGTTGGAATGTTTATTCGTTATGGAGAAGAGGCTGCGCAAGAAACTCTACACGTGTGCATAATTGCATTAAAAAGTGTAAACTCACCTATACAAGCCTTCCTGTGGACAGTGGCGATATACCCCGGGCGGCAGACACAGCCTCCCCGCGGACAGTACGCGCCGGGCAGCGCCGCGCAATCCGCGTCCTCAGTGCACAGATCGCCAAGCAACGCCCCCACAACACCGACTGTCGCTGTTGTTGCTGTTTGTGAACCTGGGTGGAGTTAACGGCAAGGGCCAGTTGTAGTATTGTAAGATATAATAATAATTAACTCTTTATTGTATCCAAGAACAAACATAATCCAATAGAAAAACACAGTATTAGGACGATACCAAAGATCGCTTAAAAGCGATTTCTTCCAGACAACCTGAGGGGCAAAGTTAAAGTGTCGACAGAGAGGAAATAGGTAGGGTACAAATAGTTTTAAAATTAAAAATGTTATGAATAAACAAAAAAAGCAAAACAGCAATTAAGATAAACATACAATACAAGGAGAAAGAATAAATAATAAGAAAAACAGAATTTAAGTAGAATAAAACATTTTTAGAATAATTGAATTAAAGAAAGCATAAAGTGAGAGAGGCAAAAGAAATCAGAAGCATTTATATAAAGAGATTCTTATATTCACAGTTCATTAATACAATTGTGTGTGGACGACATCAAAAATTTTGAGAAATGAATGGAAATTTAAATTCATGGTAGAGATTCTACCTTAACTACCTTACCTTACTACCTACTTCTACCTTTCCTAACCGAGATTTAAAACGAACTTCCTTGAGCGTAGCAGACCAATATGGAGAACGTATCGCCATATTTTATTTTTAATTTGATTTTGGTTTTAAATTATCCAAGTACCTACTAAAATATAGATACTCTAAGTAGTTTAATTTTTTTTTATCTTAAAAAGGTGGTACCTACTACAATGAGTGGTAAAATGGTAAAAACTTTGGACTGTAAATATCCACATATAATAAATATCTGACGTTTTACAGAAAATTCTGAGCAATTAAAATTTATCCCGTTAATTTCATGTTTATTAATCCGGATAGCGTATACGCGGATTTCGTTGTTTTCCTTTAACTCCCATTCGGTGGATATTGATCCTTCCATTAATTGCGTATTTACGATAAGTACGGTGACGATACTTGTCCCCAAATACTCCATTTGATTGTTTCGCAGAAGTTGGAGCTATTAAACCATGTATTTACTCGTACTTTAATAGTTTTTTCGTAGAATTGTTCTATGTAAGTAGCGTTTAGACAAAAAGTAATTGGCTGGTGATTAAATTTAGAAAGCAATTTAAAATAGTATCCTGGGGTTGATAAAGTTTTTATCTCACTCTAGAAGTCCAAGGTTCAAATCGCTATTTAATTTTTCCAATCTCATATGTTGTTGCATGTTAAATTATCGAAGTAAACCTGCAAGCCAAAGAGCTAAAACAATCTCAGAGGTCTGTGAACACTAATCCACGTTTGAAAAGTTAAAAAGAAACAATCCTCTGAGGATTTCTTATACTAGAATGGTAGTAAATCACACTGAATACTAAATCACATCTGCATTCAGGCTAACCGTAACAGCAGTATATCTTACAAACATATGCGCAGCGTAAATGACTAGTAACAGGGGATAGGCAAGTCATATTGATTTATTCAACTGTTTTCAACAAACCCAGGTTACTGTATCACGGCAGATTGAAGTTATATGTTAATTTAAGTCATTATGACAATACAATTGAAAAAAAGACATAATAATTGTGGTATTTTTTTTTCTAAAAGGCTAGACGAAATCACTAACTTCAAGTTGATAAATATCGTATTACAGAACGAATAAAAAAGAAAGGTGTGTTCAATGTTTTTAAAGACAATTAAAAAGGTCTGTCTGTATTCTTGACTAGCTTTTGCCCGCAGCTTCGCTCACGTGGACTACTGAAATGGGATGAAGATTTTCTATGCATTAAAGCATT
>DWPV01006465.1:0-11512 GCA_018251915.1 Urbanus proteus proteus
GGCTACTTTAATTTTCGAAAAAAGCATTAACGCGCGCGCCACTCGCATGCGGGCCTCCTCGGGGGAGCGCGGGATGTAACCTATGTTTAGATAAGTATTCCTTTTTACTTTTTAACGCGGGTGAAACCGCGGGGATCAGCTAGTTGTACATATTTTTGAAAACAAGTTGGTAGATTGTATGCTATGTTACAACATTACGAAAACTAGTTTTACTATCAAAGATCTAAAATAAAATTGAACCAAAGCTTAGTACTTTTAAATGTTACATTGTTTTATATATCTAAGTAGCAAACAAGCATGCAGTCCACCTGATGGTAAGTGGCCTCTGCTGCCCATGGACGTCTGTAATCAACCCCAGATAAGATCAAGATACTACCTGAGGTTGACCACAGTTGCTTTGTTACCCCTGAGGACTAAGCTGGAACGCCTCGGATAAGTATGTCTCCCTTACCATACCCTTCAGACCAGAACACAACAGTGCTTAACAATGCTGTATTCTGGTCGGTCTGAGTCGATCTACATAGAGTTCTACCTTTAGAACACACATACCTACATTCAACACTACTAGGCCTTGTTTCAACTTGTAACTAGCTTTGTTACAAATTTGGACTACAGTTCTGAAAATTGATTTATGAATTTTACCGGTATCTAAGCGACAAACTTCCTACATAACGACATGTCGCGCACTTTTATTCAGCTGTATATTTTCCACTATTGGCTCAATATCTTCGGATATTTCGAGCTACCTAAGGTACAATTTTAACGAGTATGTCGACATGATGTCTGAAATTCCTTCAATTCTTCAATTGAACGTTTGAATCTACTATGAATGTGAAGTAGATAGCTTATGATCAAAATAGAAGTGTATATTATGTTCAAAATAGAAGTAAGTAATATTTAATAGGACGAGGTAAAAAATATTTTTCACAAGGGTAGGGGTTTGAGTGTAAGATAAACGAGCTTAATATCCTTCCCGGTATGTGTCGCATAGATAGTAGGAAAGTTACGGTAATCTACACCAGGAGTATAAGGCAGTGTATTATGGAAGCCAGTCACTAACTAAATATCGAATTTTTAATGCAGTTTAATAGTAAAAAATAAAAAGCATTTTAATGCTCTTCCACAACATTACCTACATATACATATATGAATATCGTATAGGTACTATAGTTAAAAATTGACACTCATTGAAGTGAATAAGCCCAGTCACACTAAATTACAAGTTTTATAAAAATTAAATATGGACAAGTTGCTAGACAAAGTATGAACGCGAGAAGTTTTTGTTGTAGGTTATTTTAAGAAGGTATTCTGACTTACTAGAAACTATTAATCATTTTAATTATATAAATTATAATAGACGGTAACATCAGGCAGTTACCATCCAATAATATTACCGATATGCTCTTACAAGATGTTACTGAAAGTTTAACCGTTTGCCACCGCCTTTAATAAGTTATGAGCACATAACTTACGACCAATTTAATTAAAATTAAATGGTCTTAGATCTTTGGTTACTAAAGGATATAATATTATTTGAAAAGTGCAATAATAATTTTAGTGTAAAATCACAGTTTTTTTTTATTTAATGGAAGGAACAAAAGAACTTAATTTAATCATAGTCACTGTAGCCCATCTCTCCAGTAACGAATTATGAAAGTTAAATGGCAAAAATAACGTAAGGAATAAGCATTATGAGTCCTTCATTCGACGTTATTCTCCTCTGTTATTTTGTATTATATAAATAATATATGCAGAGCAGTGATAGCCTAATGGTTAAAACTTGGCCTCTCAATCGAGGGGGCCGTGGTTCCAATCCCGGGCACGCACCTCTGATTTATGTGCGCATTAGAAATTAATTATCACTTGCTTTACGGTAAAGGAAAACATCGTGAGGAAACCTGCACATCTGAGAGTTCTTAAAAAAAGTTCTCAAAGGTGTGTGAAGTCTACCAATTCGCACTTGGCCAGCGCGGTGGACTAAGGCCTAAATCCCTCTCACTATGAGGGGAGACCCGTGCCTAGCAGTGGGATAATAATGGGTTGATGATGAAGTAATATATGCGTGACACATAATATATGTATATTTTTATTGCATTGTAATGAATGTTCGGGAATTCCTCGGGCCGGATTCCGTACACGTTTTCATATCCGGCTTACCTTTGACCACCGTGACAAGCCCACCTTAATAAAGCGATAAAGATAAATAGGATGCAGTCAATAACGCGTTTGTTATTGACTAGTTTGCATTTGGCATTCAAACTTTGGATAGTTCTAGATAACAAAGCCCAGGTTGGTTCCAGATAACAACATGTATATCATTCGACTAAGATGCCCATATGATAACTATATTCTATGACATTGATATACAAATAGATATACAAACAGATTATTAGTTACATCTAGCTAGCCAACTAAAAGCCGGATACTTCATTGCCCCCAAAGGATGAACAATTATTACTCGGTTGTTCCATCCATCCATCCATCAGCCCTTTGAAGTCCACTGCTGGACATAGGCCTCCCCTAAGTGGCGCTATTCCAACCGGTCCTGTGCCTTCTGAATCCAGCGGTTTACCGCTGTCTTCTTCAGGTCATCGGTTGTTAGTACTTAATAAGTTTCAAGTTTGATAGAATAAAGTTATGTGTATATTGTGTATACAGTATAGACGATCGCGTTATTTGTCGACCCGCGTGGCGGAACGGTTACCATACCAGTCTGACGCGCAATGGGTCCCTGGTTCTATTCCCGGCCAGACAGACATTTAAATGATTAATTTGGATTTCTGTTCTGGGTCTGGGTGTTTGTGTATTCGTGTATGTGTGTGCCCATGGCACCCACGACACAGGAGAAAATCCTACTGTGGGGCTACGAGTGTAGAAAGCGTTTTAAGTTTTTAAGTTAAGTACCTATATTTGAATGTAAAGATAGTACCCGAAGCTGAAGCTTAATCTTATCATATTATATTATTTTCTTAAAAATAAAATTTATTACTTACCAAAATATTTTCATGATAACTTAATTTATTAGGAATATTAGGGAAAATGGAAAGATGGCACGTAACAAGAAAGTAATTTATGAGAAGAAAATTCAGTTTAAGGAAAATTGTAGACACACGGATCCGACTGTAAACATATTTATATACTTTATAACCACTTATAACATTTACACTAAATTCGTTAAATATGGATTATTGAAATTTTGAAACGTCTTCAAGATTTTATTAGTTACGGATTAGTAATAAGAATTCAATGATGTTAATTGATAATGATTATCCTTAATGTCACAAGTGGTTAGTATTAAAAGTTGCATAATAACAAAAATAGAGTAGGTATATTTTCGTAATCAAATCTTTTCTTATAAGAATGTTAAAGCCGACGATTTATATTATTCACAAGCAAAAGTAAGACTAAGAAGTTTTAATTTTTAGTCATTAAATTTATACTTTTCTTACTATAAGTACCTATATCTACGTAAGTGAAAAACCTATCCACTTTTAAAATAAACGATTTCTGAATTATAAGGTAAATTTTATTTAGCACGCAACAATATTATGATATATGTAGTTAATCAGTTATATCCTCCACAGTCATATGTAAGCCACTAGCACTATGCAGACGAAGTCACAGGCGTAAACTTGTATAAAATAAAGTTCGGTCTATACGGCCTATTAGTCTCTAAAGTGAGCAATGAACTTGGGAATCTTATTTGGTATATAAATATTTTCTTCAGTGAAATCAAATTTTATGAATATTTTATGGTGAAATTCTAGATTTTTAAGGATTAAGTTATTGACAAATAGATTTTATTATAAAACATGTGAAGATTGTAAGTCTAGCATTTTTTGATATCACATTTTTGTACTGTGAAGATTAAATATATTTTAAGTCTATTGAGATAAATTAATAAAACCTAAATATTAAATTTTATTATCATTTGCTGTTCGGTTTTAAGTTGCTAGCCGGCATAAATGTTTGTACTTAGATTTATAAAACACTAGCTTTTGCCCGCGGCTTCGCACGTGTTAATTACATATAAACCTTCCTCTTCAATTACTCTATCTATAAAAAAAAACAGCATCAAACTCCGTTGCGTAGTTTTAAAGATTTAGGTATACATAGGGATATAGGGAGAGAGAAAGCGACTTTGTTTTATGAACAAGTAGACGTCCCTTTGTCCTCTTAATACAATGTTAAACGTATCTGTTTGAAGCGTCGCACGTGGTGCCAAAATTTCGCAACGTTAAAGCATAAACAGTTGTGCAGTTGAAAACAAATACGGGCATCGCACGAGAATACGTTTGTGACATATTACAGTATTCTATTTTGAAGCGTAAGTAATTTAAATGGATAAAATTACAATTTAAACTAAAATTTTAACATTTCCCAATACCAAATCACGAACTTAAAACAAGCATGAACCTTCTTTTTTCTCCCTCAAATTTTCAGCGTTGAAAATTGCAAATAGTATGACCTACCTTTTTTTTCGCCGTCGGATGCATCCCACATGGTAGGTATGTCCCGCTTTTGACCAAAGAATCCCGTTTTTTTCACTCAAATTGTTTCAAAATCCCGACATTGCGAAAAAAATATCTGGCAACGCTGCTTCAAATGGACATAGATATTGGATAAATACGGATTTTAACCACTAATTTGCAAACAGTACAGCTGACAAGAGCGGAAATGAATAGCCAATCTATTCGAGCGTTTCCACTTAATGCAAACGATAATACCAATTGAAACGCTGTTGCTAGAGAGAAAACCGCATTCAGTTATCATAGTGTGAAAACACTGAAACATACCAATGAAATTACACACATACATACCAATGAAATTCTTAAAAGGCCAAATATACGTCATGGTCTGCGGTTTAGTCGGATTTTATAGTCAATACGTCATACGTATAGGTCTTTCACTCCTCCATATATGAATTTTTTCCTGAGCTGAGAAGAGCCGCATCCGGTCCGCTGGCCGCAGCTGCCCATTTTCGGTTTATAGGGGTAAAACATATTCAAATTGTTATTTATCGCTCTATCGTTCAGATTACATTATATGTTAAGTTAAGAGGCATTTTTTGTATTCTTTAACGAGGATGTTAATTATATATTTTGTATCTCATAATGGCAATATATTAAGTTTATTGTAGTACCTAAATGATTGATTATATTTTCAATCACATTATTGGTAAATATTGCTAAGTCACTAAAGAAAGAAAAATAGGATCGAGTCCATCTTGTCAACCTTCCTCATGTTAGATGACAGGGTGAAATATTACATTTACTAGTTTTCTATAAAGCTGTCACTCCTTCATCTCGTGTCGATCACTAAGAGCAAAACTGAGTAATTGAGTAAATGAACATTGTTTACTTGGAAAGAATTTTATCTAGTTACTATTATTCTTATATTACCAGATCGTTTATCAAATTTTTAGCCTTAAATATTTCATGGCTTAGTACGTACCTAATTACTTTTCAAATTTCCGTTGACAATTCTTGGCCCGTATAAGATAGTCCAAACTCATTTCATACTTTCAAATTATAATAATTCTAAACATATTAAGACTTAATAGTGGAGAGCCGTAAGATGTGGTGTATCTTAGAACCTGCGTAGAACTGCCTCACAACTCACAAACCAAGACCGATCAATGAATAAGAAGAATATAAGAAATATCGTTTTGCAGCCAGTATTGCAAACACAAATTACAATATTAATAAAATTCGAATAAAACAAAAATGCTTATTGTCCTTATTAAAAAAATATGAACCTAGTCACGTATGATTCTAAAACGTTTAATTGGGTACCTATGTATTTAGGTATGTACCGACATACATTTCGCATTGCCACTCTACTATAACTTCGGTCTACGACTAACGTCGTAGGTCGAGGAAATATCCAAGTCTGTATGAGATAATAACTGTTAAAAAAGAAAGGCAAATTACATTTTTTATAATAATATTACTACCATCAAAACATACAAAGAGCCAATACACTATGTTGGAATTGGAAACAAGCTTCACACAAGAAAGTTATTTATAGTATTGTAACAATAAACAGTGTAGCTATTTACGTAAAAATTCCCAGTAATAAATTATAATAATCACATAATCACACTATTTCGTGGCACTATAAGACAATAAAAATTATTTGTAACAGTGCTGGCTGAATAAAATGTTTAAAGTTAATTCTTAAAAAAAATAAACTTTTGGCGGGAAAGCGGTAGAAAGTTAAGATGGCGCATTTTCACTAAGATATTATCGTGTGAGCCTTTTATTTAAAGCTGATAACGTATTATTGTCATATAAGACCTGTTAGTGAACATTTAAAAATAATATTATACGCAATGTTTTCACCGGAAGACCAGCAAATTGCAATATGTCTGTTAAAATCTAATTTGGAAGAAATTGAAAATGGCTTGGTAGTTCAGGTATGGTTCAGAGTAAATTAATCTGTCATAAAATGAATTAACATTTTAAAAATAATATTTACAAATTTGTTGTTAAATTAACTCTGTTATGGGAAACGATACAAACCATCTATAATTTTCGAGAATAGAGTTAACAGTTAACCATATTTAACTACAGAAATATAATTTATTTTCGCGATGTGAAGTAGGTAAGGTAATGGCCAATTGATTTAGGTTATAAGATGATCATTTAAATGTGTAAATTCCACATCATGTTTGATATTTCGATATTTAAAAAGTATATACGTTTGTAAAACAACATTTTTAATACTTTTTATCGATTATAATACCTATATCTATACATATGGAAACAAATATACTCGTGTTTTAGTTTTGTGGACAAACTGTCCATTAGGACTGATTTGGATCTATTTTAACATAAATGTCATATAAAAACACCTCATCCGTTCAATTGGTCGTGAACGGCGGAAAAACGTGGGTGGACCCGGCGGAAAAACACGTATTATATTTCGAGTATATTTCAGCATTCCGCGCTGCCAGCGCTCGAAGTGGAAAATGAAATGAAATACAGGGAAACGATGACTGTCTTGAGAGTCGTTCGTTCTTTAAACTCTGAAATAGAGCAGCTTAAGCAAGAGAGTGGTACGTATATTTAGATTACGTCAAGACATTTTCTTTATTTTCTTTTTTTTATTTAGGATTTCTAATGTTATACGTCTCATGAGGTAAGATTGCACTAAACTATAAGGTGTGGATATACTCTACATATTGCTCAAATAGATCCATTTGATCAACAGAAATCGTATGTTAGAATTTAAAAAAATGCATTTGATTAGAACATCATATGTAAAATGTCACAAAATGTTATACTTACCCTTGGAGGAGTGACAATATACCTCCAAGTACGTACATATCTATTTACCCCATAAAATTTACCTATTACAAGAAACAATCGAGGACAGATACGTAACTATGTCATTAATAGTATAAGTACACAGGTACACATATGTTATATTTTAGTACAACATAAAAATACTTGCCTATATCTTATAACTTTAAACGAGGATAAAGTTAATAATCACGCTTGCGGACATAACACTATACGATGGGTACTCAATTACCTATAAAATAGGAGCTCGAATTTATGATAGGAGTGAGTCCCGACGATAAACACCGGCATCAACCGCTAAGCTCCTTTTACTGACAATCACTGCCATTATGGCTTAGGCGGACTTGTCCGACCGCATGCAAAAACGATGTAAAACCACCGAGAATACAACTACTAGATATCTAGATACAATTTATGTAAACTAGATTAATAAAAACCATTTAGGTCAAACGGCGGCAATATATCAATCCGATGTTAGTATACTAGATCAAAAACTGTTTAGTAAAATAAATCTTAACATAATTGGACTACCTACTTCAATATTACAACTAAATTTAATGTAATTAAGCGTTATTAGCGTTATTACCAGGCGTTAAATGTGTACAAGTACCAAATGAATATTTTACTTTTGGTAACTCATGTATAATATGAAGATATAGACGCTGCCCTAACTTGATATCGGGCTCAAAACTTTTTGCGGTTCGACTGCTGTAAAGCCCCACTGCCACACCTGTTAGTTATTTACTGTTATGTTATTTTATATCACAGTATTAAGCTTTTGTATTCTAATGGAACTAATACCGCTCATGCGATCTAAAATTGTAACCAACATTTATGTCTGGTCTGGAATAGAAACCATTTTTTTTAGAAATCGGTTATCACTCAAATTGCAAATTGCAGGAATAGGAAAACCGAAAATTTTATATGAAATCAATCTAAATTATTTTATTTTATAATGTAATTCACAATAAATCCTATGTCCGAGATATTACGATATTCGAATTATCCTTTCACGGTAAGACAAAGTCCTTACTCTGGCATATAGAGATAAGAAAGAACTCTGAAAGGATAACCGCGTATGTGAGATACTTTCTCAAGTAAGTAAAGTTGGAGTATCTTAACAGTAAGTTCTTTTAAGAGCCTTAGGCATAAAAGCAATATAAAATAACGAGCTTAGAAGAGGCTACTCGATATTTTTGACTTAAGGTAGATAATCCATCCAATAGAATTCTGAATACAAAACATACGCTAAATATATACAAATTATTCTAAATTATTTTTGTAAATAAAACTATATTACCGTTGAATAAAGCTTTCTTAAAACTTGTAGAATAGGTACTCGTCTAAAATCTTTGTGTAATCTTCATTTTGTACAGCATGTTAAATTTTAGCCGGGACACTAAGTTTGTCGAGCTCGTATTTAAATTCCTTACACAATCAATTACATTTAAATATCTAACTTTACTTGCGACTCTACTTATTAAATTATTTTTCGTTTTCGAACAAACAGGAAAAGTGCACAGATATAATATTTTACTATTCTTTTCAATATATCGATGCATATACATATATTAATTAATGACTTAAGTATTGATAAGAATAAAACAAAATGTTTCATAAACCCGTACCTATCGTAATTCAAATACAATTACTGATGGAATTTCGTTCTAGTAGAATCTGAGTACCTAAAGTTATGAGAGTAGTTTGTGCAGATAATAAAGTTAGAAACAGCGCGCAAACTGTAAGTGCTGTTTTAATTATTGGTAGCATCATACAGCCATTTGTCCTTCAAAATAGCAGATAACTGGGATATGGAGTTTTCGTATTCATTACTTTATATTTACTGCTACAATACAATCTATATCAGATCTTATGAACTTTAAAAGTAGATACAATGACGTGAACAAACAATGGATATTCGGAGAAATCTAAGTTAGTAAACCAAGATTCCTTCACACATACTTGAAGTTGTACATAAATTTGCAGTACGGCTAACGGCCAAGCGCATGCAGCTAAAGCGACAATGCGAAGACATTAGCCGGGAGCTGCAGCGAGCGCGTACGAACCGCAGCGATCTCGAGAATTTATTAAAGCAGGAAGAACAGGACACGGAACAAGAGATGTATGGGCTTTGTTTCATATAATTGTAATTAACTTGTTTGCTAGTCCACAGTTCACACTCATACTCGTATATTTCTCTATTATTCTCTGGAATGAAAAAGGTGTTTTCAGGTGTTTTAATTCTAAGAAGCGTTGTTCGAAACTCGACCATAACCATGACAAGAAATTTGAAGAGAACAAATACATTAGCATGTTTTCAATTATTTTAATATAGCTCATGAGTTACTTAATAAAGAAAAAATAAGATATCCGGTTGATATAGGTACAATACAGAACAACGTACTAAACCTACAATTGCATAACAGTACAACTGGTTGAAAAAACGATAGTTTAGAAAGACTACTTATGCCCAGTAATATAAATTGCTGGACATAACCAACAATATTAATTGATGTAAATTATTCTGAGGAATAATTACGAAAAGGAAACATGATATGATATATATCATGTTTCCTTTTCATTTTGTTTTTAACAAAACTGGTCTACAAATTAAACTGAACATATTCAGTAATTGTGGGATTATATTTTCAGCCGTAAATACGAAGAAGCGTTACGTGAAATAGCAGATCATTTCCGAAAAACACGAGTCTCCTTTGTAAGTCGTATAACACAAATGAATTCTTTTAAATATGTATCATAATAAAAATATTAAATGTAATATCATAATTACATAGCGAACAATCCTCTGCGTCAAATATTTGTTGTATATTACAGGAGTAAGTTAGTGAGTAAGGTCTTGGTTAATGTTGTAAAATTCTTCTGGTTTAATTTACTTCACCTAATTTACACTAGGTTGTTTTTAGTAAGCTATATCAAACCACAATAGCAAATACCAATGTTAAATCGTATAATGATTGAATAAAATATAATGAAGTATTATATAGAATGTGAACGAATTAATATAATAAAGTTTTCTTATAGAATGTGAACGAATTAAAAGCTGAAATTGAGTCAGTCAACAAACTGAACAGCGATCTCGAAGACGAAGAGAAAAGTCGGCAAAGCGACGTTATCAAATTGCGACGAGAACTCGACTTAATGCAAGCTAATGTGCCACAAAGCCTTCTTGACATTGTGTACTTGCAATTTCATTTTGACATACTTTTTTATAAAACTTACTTATTAATGATTGTAGCAATTTTAACTCTAAAAAAGTTTTTTACCTTAACTCTTAAACTAATTTCTAACTAGGAAAATATTTAACCAGACTTTATTTTCAGCGGTCACACAGTGTTAAATGAAAAATTGAAGGCTCTATCAATAGAGTGTGATGCTTTAAAGGAAAAGCAAGATTATCTCCTCAATACACGAAACACTGTGCCTCGTGTGACTTCAATGGAATATTAAAAATACAGTTTAACTCCTACTTAACTACTTATTCCATGTTACTCATAGTTGTTTCAATATAAACATTTCATTTAAACAATTTTAAGCTGATTATATAACTAGCTATTTAATTATTCTTATTTCAATTTTGGAAGATATATATTTTTCACATTCAGTAGCTCTGTTCTTATTTCTTTTGGCATTTCTATTCATCAAAATAAAAGCCATTATTCATATCAAAATAAGTTTTTATTCCCATAACAATCTCATGTAATGTATTCTATAACTGTTGGCTGCAATCCAGTTTCTAGTCAACAATCGCATATCTTAGAGCACAGTTGAAGTTTTTGTAAACGTCTAACGAGAATTTCAAATATCATTCCATTGTCACAATTTTTATTTAATACTTATTCGGCTCGTATCTCCTAATGCTTATTGTTATTTGCTGGTAATTGCTGTTTATGTTTGCTGCCCCCTCGATTACTAACAGCATGTTGTACTGCACCAACCACTGCTGCACCTTGGAAGAAGGTATTCTGAAATTAAAGTACAAGACAAACATTATTTTGTTTACTTTAAACAGCTAACTTTTAACTTAAGAGTTTCCTTTGCTGACGTAAAGTTGTAACTACAGACCAAATCCTAATCCTATAATATAATATAATAATAATAATGCGAAAAATAAATGCGAAAGTCCGTTTATTTGTTTGTTTGTAATGCCTTCACGCTTTAACTACTCAACCGATCGTTATGAAATT
>DWPV01006466.1:0-11509 GCA_018251915.1 Urbanus proteus proteus
ACTATAAAAATTATAATAATATAATTGTTTCACAGATTTCTAAATGACGTGCTATTTGACATTTGACACAATTAGATTTTTTCGTAGTGAAAAGAGTTTAGATGGTTTAGACTATTAATGAGAGCTTATTCTAGATACAAATTAAGAGTAGTAGTCTGTAGTCGTAGATACGTCATAACACAGTTGTATTAATGTTTAAAATGTCCTAAGTGCAACTTTGACAACAGAGATGAAATTCTTATTGTTTTGACGGTTTCAAGCGAATTATCGGCGAAATGGGTCACGAATCAGTTGGTTCGATTGTACATACCTATTGTACATATCTCTGGGGAAATTGTATTCCTTCCATTCTTAAAACGGACTTTATTTAAATCTTACTAATATTATAAAGCTGAAAGTTTGTGAGGATGGATGGATGGATGGATAGATGGATGTTTGTTACTCTATAGCTTTAGAACGGCGCAACGGATCTGGATAAAATTTCGTACAGAGATAGATTATGATCTAGAGTAACATATAGGCTACTTTAATTTTGGAAAAAAGCATTAGCGCGCGCGCTAAACGCTTGCAGCCGCCATGGCGGGAGAGTGAGGTGTTACCAATGTTTCGATATTTATTATTTTTTACTTTGTTAACGCGGGTGAAACCGCGGTTATCATCTACTTAATTATAAACACCAAGTTTTTTTTAATTCAGCTCAAGGTAGATACTCTAATATACATATACGAACCATTTAAGTCACAGTATAATGTCTCAGGCAACAATTTGTACGTTTACGCCTTAATTGTTTAGAACTGCTCAGGTAGATTACTGAATATCACACCCCAGTTATGTACCTAAGGAAGACAATATAGCAAGCAGTGATTAAGCTATCGTTTTAAGTTTTAGGTAAACGAAACATACGTGCAGAAACTTAAATTAAATTTTGTTTGAGGTATTCGGAAAAGTTCCGAATGTTCGACATGGCTAAGTTTTTGTAACTTAGTATTAATGATACGTTTAGCGGAAGAGTAAAGGAGTGTCTACCTAATACTCTGGCAGTTTGAAACTGCAACTCGTCGTTCAAGTTTTAATACTGATAATGTAGGTATCACAATTTATTTATAGTTCATTAGAAAATAAGCTTCACTCGCTTTAATTTTCAAGGAAAAGAATGTGCGAAAAGTAAATGATTGAAAGAATTCTATAATATTCTTAAATGTATCGAGAAATGGTCTTAATCTTCGGGTTTTGGTCCCTTTCTGTCAGAACAAAAGCCCTTTACGTTCGTTACGAAAAACGGACTTTCTAACTTCCTCCAATTTTCCATTACTTTGCAAACTATAAAACGGGCGAAAATATAACATACTCTTTAAACCCAATCTTGTTCAAATTTAGTGACGTAACGCAACTGCACACTGCACTTGTAAAATAAATTCAGTTCGGTAACAACGAAAAGGAGGATTTCAAATAAAAGCGCCCAGCTTCACACGCTCTGCCTGTCGTACGAGTTACGTTCGAGATATTGAAAATGTTACGCTGGGTTCTTGTTGCATAGCGATACGATAAACGAGAAATGTTTTAATCAAAATAAATGAAAATTAAATGTTCGTAAGGAAACTATTTGTGAGATTATAAGTGAAAAACATAAAAGCGGTATTTGCTTTTTAGTTTGAATGTTGCTCTCTACGGATGGTGTTCAATAACACATCTTTATATTGAAGAAAACTAATACGTTAAAAATGACATGTGTTAGTGTTATTCCTAAAAGCATATGGAGCTCATCGATTCATACTTGACCAAATTAGTGAACTAAAGTCTAATCCTATAATTGTCTTATTTTGAGAGGCTACATGTGCCCATCAGTGGGACAATTATAAGTTGATGATAATCACAGATGAACGAGAAAATACGTGAAACATATTTTGATGTTATTTTTGATCTGTCTGTAATCATGAAAATGTCTAATTTCATGTTTCTAAAAATACAAAAATTAGCACTGTGAGTATCAAGCGAGCCCGCGCACGAAACCTCTTTTTATATAAATAAGCATAGTTAATAAGTTTACAAAATTGAAGAGCACTTCATTAAATTCGTAAAAGCAAACCTCGCCAAGAATAACGCTTATAGAAAGTCGTTGAAGCAGAATTTGAATTAGTAACTTTTCCAAAATAAAATCAAGATGACTCCTCTCATAAAGTTTTGGGACAAGCGTCACTTTATTTATTCTGAATATTTTACCTTCCATTATATTTTAATATGGTAAATAGGTACATTATCTATGTCCATAGTATTGTCGCAAATGAATAAACATATTAAGGAAACATGTGTATTTTTCTGTTACAATCGTAAAAAACATACCTATGTATTTATAAAGTGAGTTTTATAATCTTCTTATCAAGTTTTTTTCTAATTTATAATAACCATAAACCACTACACCTAATTGAATCGAAAATCTCTTTTTAATCGATGTACATACATGTCGGAAATCACGCCACGGCTTACCGTAAAAGATTGACCTTAAGAATTTATCTGTTTTCATAGAGCTCTTTGAAATTGTAGTATCCTTGGAAGCGCTGAATAAAAAGTTAATCCATCATGGCCTGTCACGCGAGACTTAAGCTTGACGCTGAATTTTCGCATAAACAGACTGATTTTTCTTTTAGCAGACGACCCTTAGGTATTTAGGGGAGGTTTTGTAACATCTGAATTTCCAGTTTTTAGGTTACGCAACGCTTACGTAATATTGTTAAGAATTTGTTTTAATTAGGTAGGTTAGGTTAGGTTACTCTTCGTGAATTTATATTCGTGATGACCTCATTTTTTTTGTGTGACACTCACACGGTTCCTATAACGTCGTAATAATTGTTTTATCTTATGTTTCTGTTTATTATTTTTAAATTACGAGTATGATCTAGTGCCGTACTACAAAATAAATGTAGTAGAAACACATTAAGTAAATGTAACTTTAATAATATTCATATTCCAGAATTTAATGAAACATTGCCCATGAGCCCGTACGGGATATACCTACCTACCTTATTACGAAATACTTATACACAAAAGAAAACATCTTCCCATTATGAGTAACATCAATCTGTAGGAACATTGTTGGACAGTAATAAGTTCAATTTAGATAAAGAGCCGTGAGAAAAATTGGCTAGTCGTCGCCTGTCCCAAACAGTCTTGTCTTTATGGCTGCGGGGAAAACCAATGAAAGAATGAAATCCATTTTGCCATCGCTCGGGAAGAAATATAAGGTGGCTACCCATTGAAGCATTTAATTTTGTGTGAAACAAGAACATAAACGTAAAAAAATATATTGGATAATGTAAGTTCATAGAGCCTGTTGTTACTAAATGGTATAACTAAATGGTTTAATGTATTTTTTAAGAAATCGAAATGTATTTCCTATTTTAGGTGAGTTGTACTCTTTTTGGAAATAAATATCTTAAACCATAACCATATAAAATGATTTTTTTTATTTTCATTTTCATGACTTTTTGTAAATACTGTAATGGTTGCATTGCAAAAATATCAATAAATTTATTAAATTCGCAAATAATGCTACACTTTATGTTCACAAATACGCTTACTTTTATAGGAAGAAACGTTAAATGCTAAAACATAAATATTAGTCTTATGACGTTACATTTTTTCATTTATAACTTGGCATGTCGGTGACTTGAATTCGTATATGTTCCCCTACCGAAAAGAGCTAGAAGCGGTTAAAGAAGTTTTTACTTCAAAAATTACATTGCGCGAATATGGTCTGTATCTGTAATCACCTTAGCACATCCAAGGTAAGGGTGCTGACTGACTACCTACTAGATATCGAATTACCGCCACTTTATCAAGAAGATTTATTGCCTGCCTACATTTTATTAGACTCAGTTCAGATGGCGATGAGATTCTGTGCGTAAGACGTGAAAACCACAACGTTTTTGTTTCAAAGCAATTTCGTGAGACTAGATAGGAAATGTTTTATTTTAGCTGATGTGCTGGAATCTGGAATCTGGAATATACAATTGTTTTTTGATTTGTAAGGAACGCGGTGAATCCATTTATCTTGTCTAGATCGGCATTATTGTCACGTTACTCTTTTTGAGATGTTCTGTCAAAGTAATCGTAAGCAATTTACAAAGTTATGCAACCTTGGGTGCGGTCGGTGTTTAGATGGGTGCTCGCTAATGGCTAAATCTTCTTTTGTTCTTTAGATGCGTTCATTTGATTCTATTTAATATCATTGAGGACGTTTATTAAAGGGTTTTAATATTAGGTATAGGGGCTAGATTATGTTCTAGACGTACCAAGCAAAATAAAGTCTAGCTAATAGCTGTCACTAGTCTAACTTCCGACCGTGCCGTAGTTAGTCAACTACATATTAAATTCACGGACTTCCATAAAGATAATTTAAGACCAATTTCTTAAAATAGACTAAAATTAATTATACAATTCAATGTTACATCGTATCCCAATAAATTTGATGTAATGGTTCAATAGCAGTTATATCTACGGTAGAAATTGCTAATTGAAAGAGCCGAATGGCTTGCAAATTTAGCCGCTATTACAGTTTCCAAATGAAAGAGCACGTTAATTTTCGGGGAAAGCATGAATTATTCACTAACCGCGATTGTTTTAAATTTCAAATACGGAAAAGAAACGGAACGTTTTCGTTTTGAATTTGAAGTCTCCGTGGCGTAATTTTGTTAGCCAAAAGTATTACTTTCAATATTATTTTTAATCTTTTTATAACAAGTCGAGATTTTTGGCAACTTAGAAAATGTTTGTCGTTTTGTTTTGTCTTTAAAAATGGAGTATATCATTTATATTGTATTTATATTCGTAATAGAAATACAAAGTAGAATTTGATTTTCAATTTCATAGTTAATTATTTGTAACAAAAAGGTCCAATAAAGAGCTTATTTTACTCGAAGAATAAAACGAATAGCAATTTAATATTATTTCGTAAAACTGTAAAAGATATTCGAAAATAACGTTTAATATTCCCAATGTACGTGTAGAATATCCGTTAAAAATTTCATGTCGTAATAAATGCAATAATATTTCATTCTTTATCGAAATTGTTTCCGTACAATGTATCAAATATCTATACAAATAAATAAAATTGAAGTGTCTATTTGTAATTTCAAAATATCAATTTTATACTCAATGCATATGAAAGTATACGAGTACACGATAGGTATAACGAAAATGCATTTTTTTTTGCCTGTCTGTCTGTTTGGCTGAGATAATCTTCTTAACGGCTGGACAGTTTTTGACGGGACTTTTACTGCAAGATAGCTGAAAGATTTTTGAAAAAATGTAACTGCTCTTTTTTCGGTTTATTTGTAAACTACGGGGATCAGCTAATTGGTCACATAATGTAATAATTAAGGATCTGAATTTTAATATTCAAATGTAATAAGGTAATGATAAAACGCAAATTAAGAAAATATCAATATCAATTTTATTTGAAATAAAGCATCGAAAACGAAACACATTAGAATTTAATATTTTAACAATAAGCAGGTATAAACTATTGTGATAATTTTAGTAATCATATCAAAGTTTTCGTGTATTAAAAAGTACCATCTAAAATACAAGTATATTTTAGTCTGCACCAGCAAATCTCTACAATCATCTCTTAAACTTTTTAATACAGTCATGACGACCGTCGAGCTATACGGAGTTTTCGACGCCAAAATACGGCGAGAGGATAAGTGTCTGTAAAGCTTAAGTGCTATAAAAGCTGCTGCAATAACTAACTATATAGCTACATAGTGGAATAGCGATACTTCAAACACTCAGGGTTAGTTTGAAGATAAAATTCGCTTGGATTTAGACATTGCACTGAATGATATTCATTTATCATTGTAAAAGTGAATTAGGCTAAGTCACTTTTAATTAAGTTTTACCTTGTTTTAAATCGTCTTTTTATATAATTGAAATACTAAAATAGCATGCAGATCACAGAAAGTACTTAATTGATTATAACTACACAGCATTAAACCAAAGTCGTTTTTTGCTGTCTGTATGCTTAGCTCTATAAAACTACGGATTTTGATGCAGTTTTTTTAATAGATAGAGTGATTCAAGAGGAAGGTTTATATATACATATAATAACATCCATTATATAGTAAAGAAGTGGGCGAAGCCGTGGACAAAAGCTAGTAATAATTATAATAATGTATAGTGAAATTCTTATAATGAGGCTATTTATTAACTGAGTTCGAAAAGGTCGAAGGCCTAAGTTTATCTGTATGTATTTCTTAAATATTTTATACATTATTCTTCAAGTTAAATTCAAGTGGATAGGAATGAGTAACGAAGTATATGGTAAAGATGCGCTTTTTCTTTATTATCTCCAGTCGAAAAAAACATACCAAGAAGGTATACGTCGTTATATCTAGTAGAAATAATAATAAATATTTTGTGCCTGGTGTAGTCGTACTCTTTCATATTTAAAAAGTGCCCTCAATTTATCACTATGAATAATTATTTTAACGTTAAGATGATATTTCAATATATACTCAAGTTTGTGACTCAGCATCTAACATAATGATAATGTTTCTTCTCAAGTACCTAGTACAGCCGCTACCTAAAAACAATATCTGGCATGAAGATATTTGACAAATTGCCATATCTAGTTTACATAAATTTGGCTCTAGCTACGTTCTAGCGCTTAGTAAATCTAGCGAAAATTTGTAACCCAAAAACGAAGGCACTAGAGGCTTTTCAGTATTTACCGTAATATTTCACGTTTACCAACGCTTGCGGGTTTATGGGTCACAGATTAACTTTCTTATATAAACACATATTTTTATTTACACACACATTTTAAAACATTTAAGTACTTGTGAGAATATATAAGCGACTAATATACTCGTATATTGCATATCTTAACATAGCACCTATAAAACAAAGTCGGTTTCCATTGTCTTGTATATGTATGCTTAGATCTTTAAATCTACGTAACGGAAATTGATGCGGTTTTTTTAATAGATAGAAGAAGGTTAATATGTAATTTAATGCGAGCGAAGCCGCTTACAAATCTAGTTAATAATAACACTCGTATGTTGTCAATCCATTACTACATCAATCCATTACTATTGGGCACTGCTCTCACAATGGCTTTAGGCCATAATCCACCGCCATGGCCAACTAACTTTAAAGAATCTAAGATGCTGCCTAGGAGTCAAACATTGGACCTCGTGATTGATAGACCGAGTTGAATTAGGTTGCTTTCAGCTTAAAAGGTAGGACATCTATGGATTATGTGTGTGTGGATTAGGTTACGGAAGACGCCCAAGCCAATTAATTTGTATATCTTATATCTCTTCACTTGATCATTTGTATCATCTAAACAAGATTTAATGATCATGAAACATTATAGAGTACAGTTACTATAAGTAACGAAATTGAAAATTATTTTGTTCTCATATGCAACAGAATGGAAATTGCTTCTCGTTGTGGTTTTGCAGATATTATTAATCTAAAAGCATACATCTACACTTACAGTTCTCGCACGCTGCATGTCCCATTCTATTCTATTGTCTGAAACTAGTTTCAACCGCAGTAGCGATATATCTCCGCATCAATTTAAATCTGTCCGAAGCAACCATATATTTGCGGCTCTATCCCGACATGTATTGTTTGAGATAGTATTATTAATTTTTTATTGTAATTATAAAAATGTCAGTTAGTAAGTCATCGGCAATACTATTACAAGTTTGTTTTTTTATGAGATCTGGGATTGGATAAGTCTTTGGATTTGGGAGAATTTGTACGAGACTTACGCGTAGGCGACAAGGCGTCTGTGATCGATTTTTTGTTCGAGTCTTCTCCTTATTTGAGTCGATTGAAGGTTCTTGTGGCTACATGTAGCTACTGTGCTAGCTATATATGATTTTCTACTATAAACATAAGCTTAATGTCAGATAAGTTAATGTACTTATACTGTATGTATATTAAGTTGAGCAACAATATTTACTAAGTTGTAAACATAGTAAAGTGTCTTGTGAAATAGATGCACGCCGTCACTCTAGAGTGTCGTAAAGTTGTGAGCTAGAATATTAGATCTTTGAGATTAGATTTTGAGATTTCTGAAGACAATTTTTCACTGTAGTGAACTAAAGAAGTCTTATTACTACATAATACCATATCATGACCGTGCTATGAAAGCGTCAGGGAATAAAATATTTTTCCGATGTAAAATAAAAACTTATAAAATATATTTTGCATATTTCAAATATTATTATCCATCCATCTATCCATCAGTCTTTTGGGGTACACTGCTGAGTATTGGCCTACCCCAGATGGCGCCATTGCAACCGGTCCTACGCTTCTAAATCTAGCGGCTTAACGCAATCTTCTTCAGGTTATCAGTCCACATGGTTGACATGGTCGAGGGGCGACCTGTGCTCCTTTTGCCAAAACGTGGTCTCCGCTCGAGGACTTTTCTTCTCCAACGGTTATCGGTGCTTCGAGTGATATGATCAGCCCATTGCCACTTCAGCTTGCTAATTTTGAGAGCTACTCGTATGTCGGTAAGCTTAGTTCGTCTACGGATTTCATCATTTCGAATCATGTCTCGTAACGAAATTCCAAGCATAAATATAATATATTATGAGAAACGATACTTGAAGTAGTCAAAATATATTTATATGTCTGTATTTTACATCCACCTTTTTCTTAACTTCATAGCCTATATATTTCATATCGATGTACTTTTTTGTGCAAAAATATATGGCTTGTTAATCGCCCTCTTTTCAATATATTTTTGGTTGAACTTTGCCATTGTTTTTTACGAACCAATCTACGAGTAAGCTGAATAAAAAAATATGACCGAAGATTAAAATATATATTGAAATTTAAATATAGGACCTTTCTTTATGTATTTTTCTAAATTATTATTTAAAGAAGCTTTAATTAAGAATATTTTTCATAAATGTATTAACAATTTATGAGTTGTAGGCGTGAAATTACTTAATAAAATATTAAATATATTGTTTAAATCTAGAAAAAAAATCAATGAAATATACATTTTGAATTTATATATCTACAAACACGCTATAAAAGTAAAATTTCTAGTTTTAAAATAATTTATATTGAGGTTGTAATTATAATGATATGAATATTAATATATTGTTAGTGTTTTACTACTCGTTAGTTAATGTTCGTAACCGAAAACCACAAAGTTAACCGCAGCATTGGTTTTGCCTACAGTTTTAACCACATTCACAATAAATATGAAATGCAAACTGCGAGTTATGTGTACAATAAAACGAGTATTTAAAAAGCGTGCAATAATTATCTAGTAATGTTCACTATTTAGTTGAATTCATCTACTTCTAGCATAAATCAGTTCGTTCGTAAGAAGACGCTTTCTACACCCATAGCGCCATACTAGGATTTACATTTGTGTTCGGTGCCATGGACACGCAAAACGAATACCCAAACATCCAGACCCAGAAAAGAAATCTAAATCCATCATTCAGGTCTGAAGAATTTAATAGAAATAAAAGACCCGGAAAAGAAATCTAAATTCATCATTCAGGTCTGAAGAATTTGATTGTCGGCTAACTTACAATCAAGCCTTCTTAGTCCTCAACAGTATTCGTTTACATAATGTCTTTCAAATTAGTTCTGAGGAGTAGAAACTTGTACCGAACTGTTGTCGGCCTCCAGCGAGACTACTATTTAGGTTCCTATCCTAATTGGGGTCGGTTACATAGGCATGTCAAGAGTTACTCAAGATATATTTAAATAGCAAGACAACACAAGAGGATTTTTAAATTATCTAGAAATTAGAGAAAAGTTCAATTTGTGACATAACTTAAATAAAGGTGACTAGACCAAAGCATTCCGTTTCAAAGTTAGTTTACATTCGAATAAAAGAGATTTCGGCAACTTTGCCCTTTGACATTCGTGTCTTACCTTTGACCTCTTCTTTAAACCAAATTGGAAACTTGAATTCTTATTAATACAAGATAATAAGAGCAGTTGAGATAGTTAAATTTTTAATCTACTACGTTTTCATCGCGGACGTTTTACGCTTTTATTCATAACGCTTTTTGTGCTCTCCATTTTTTATTTGTACGTTTATAAATCACGATATTTTATTTTTAATATTTCGGTGGTAAAAACAAAAGATACAACTTTTTGTTTCAGTTGTTTTGGTATTTGAACAACGAGTGCTTTAGTTAAACTACGTCCAGAAACAGTTTAAAATGAATTGGGTCAAACTCGGAACGGGCATTCTCGGGCGTGCGTAAACTATTCAGAGATGACGTGGCGGACATATCTCGAGTAAATTCCTACCAAGTGACATAAAAACAAAAGCAATTTTATCAGGAATGCTTAGTAAGCGTCGGGGTATTCGTAGCAAACAAGGGAACCATAACAAAGCCAAGACTCGGCTTTTTGCTTATGAAAGGAATGGATAGATGTCCGCAAATCATTTTTCGCAGCTAAAGGAACACAGGCGCATTCTCGTCTTAAGATTGGACAATTCAAATTCAAATTACAGTGTACTGTAATATTTTTTGATCAATATACGAGAATAAGTAGGCATGTGTTGGCAATAAACAGTCGATTTGTATTTTATCTTTCTCTTCTACTAGGTACATTTGAATCGCATTTTTCACGCATTCTCAAACCATTGTCAAAGAGTTTATTTCATACTTTGGGTTCATGAGTTTCGTAAATGAATTTCGTAAATTTCCATAATTACTACAACAAAACAAATATTATAATATTGTTCAAATAAACAAACTAACGCAAAATTAGTGTAAACTGTACAAATTGGTTCAAAACTGTAGTTTTGTATGTCATTCATAAATATACGTCTATTTTGTACTGCCTTAAACGGTTTCAAGAAATAATAATTGGAAGTGATTGTTCTTGAAACTATACACTCGTTCCTCTTTTTACTGAATCTCTTGTGACATTTATTTTCTTGAGAATAATTGGATGGTAGATATTCGTTTTCAATTAAGAAAATTGATGTTTCCGATAATTGTCACAAATATCTCTGCCTCTTTATGTACAACATCGAAAGGCACCTTGCCTTTCGATGTTGTACAAATTTGCTCTGAAACTGAAATATTTTGGTCGCTAACTTTCCTTTAGGCGTTTTAAATGGATCTAAAATTGAAAACATTTTTCGGGGTGTTTCAATTATTCCGATTAGAGGGTTTAACGTTTCCGCTCTTGTCAGAGTTTTCGCACAATGAGATTTTGTATTTTACGTTACTTCAGTTTTATTTATCGCAATAAAGCGTTTTTAGATGTATCAGATAGAATTTATTGTGAATGGATTGTATATTGAAATGTATTTCTTTCACATACTCTCTATCATTTACCCATAATAAGACACATTATGAGCGTTGTCGAGTTTGATCAATGAGGAAAGTTTACAAAAAAATGTAGGTAAGTTTTATAAAAAAATACGACTTCCCTTATCGACAACCTAGTTTGAATCTACGTGGTTTAAAAGTATTTTTTTACAAGTTTATGTATTTATTTT
>DWPV01006467.1:0-11509 GCA_018251915.1 Urbanus proteus proteus
CTCGGGGCTTATCGGCGCCGGCGGCCGGTACAGGTAGAACTGCGAGACGCCGGCCAGCCCCAGCTTGCTGAGCAGCGTCAGCCGTATCAGTTACTACTGGCTTTAAGTAATACTCACCCTGATTCATATTGAATATCCGTATAAAGGCGAGCAGCTCGGGGCTTATCGGCGCCGGCGGCCGGTACAGGTAGAACTGCGAGACGCCGGCCAGCCCCAGCTTGCTGAGCAGCGACAGCCGCGTCTCCCGCTGCGGGTCGCTGGAGCTCACGCCCAGGGATAGGGAGAGGCGGTCGTGCTCGTTGTTTGGGTACACGAACCTGAAAAAAACAATATTTTGTGTTAAATCAAGCTGTTTGTGGTGTGTATGTGTGTGTGCGTGTGTGTATGTGCGTGTGTGTACGCGTGCTTGTGTGCGTGCCTTCGGGCGTACGTTCGTCCTCGGATGTGACCATTGTGGATGTATATTGTGTTTTGTCTACGTATAATAGCAAGCATGCGTGTTGGTAAACGCAGTGAGTGTTGATGATGCCTTCCCCCTGATGCTCCTAAATACTTTCTAGGATACGGAAAGAGAGGGAATGAAGCTATTTTAAAACCAACAACACACGGCACGCATTAGTGTTTATTAAATACAATTGTTTTCACTATTTATTTATCGTAAACTTTATGAGTATGCATGTCCTATCCATTCAATACAAGAAATGTATCTACATTGGAATGCGTGTTACATTCCAGCGAGGTGAGATATAATTTATAAGCAAAAAGCGTAACAATTTGTTGCATCATACCATACACATAAGATTGTATGATATTATCAACAACGTTAAAAACTAGACAATACAAGTTACATCATTAATGGACATCGTATCAAATGTATGTGTTTAAATTATTCAAATATTATTATTATTGTAATTATTATAATAAATTTAATGTTTTTCAAAGGGGTTAAGTTTGTTATATTTAAGTCCATTTTATTAGACAAATTTTAAAGGAGATATATGTCTTTTTGGTTCAAATCCGGCGACTTCATCAACTTTTAATAGTAGTGCTAAGCGCTGCTGTATTCTGGTTTGAAGGATGTGGTAAGATAGACATGTTTATCACGGGCGTGTTAGCGCCTTCCTTCAAAATTATTCTTATGATGCAGTGAACCACTTTTCTCAGAAAATGGGTATTTCTTAGCTGTAGACTTCTAAAATCTAGCAGTAGAGATATGAACAGATGTGGTGATCTTTCTAATAACTCACCCATTGTGTAGAAACAGATCACTGTTGGAGCGTGCTCCATAGAATATGAAGATTTGCTCGCCCGCTTTGAAGTCGCGTAAAGCATAACACTCGCCTCTGTCTTGGTCCGCGTTGTAGTCTGTGGTGATCTGAAAATTTAGATATTTTTACATAAATAAATGTGAGAAAACCAACGCCTGAGAGAACTTTTAAAATGACAATTATTAAAAGTATTGAGTCTTTCAATTCGCACATGATCTGTTATGTGAATTTTTGCCTAAGCTCCTCTCACTCTTGAAGACGCACGTAGCGGAACGGTCACTACACTGGTCTGATACGCAGTGGGTCCCGCGTTCGATTTTAAATTTGTTCTAGTCTGGGTGTTTGTGTATACGTCGTATGGAACCCACGTCTCTAACTACTAAAAAACAGTTCTTTTAGGTGAAAAAAATTATGTATTACATTTATTCTCCATCTACTATCGAATAACGTGATACTAAGAATTTTCTAAGAACACAAAATGACATACCTTGCCCTGTTCATGATTGCACATATCCCATAGAGGTATGAAGGCTGTAGTGTTAGTGTTTGACAGTTGGATGTTGTTCTGCCTCGTCATCACAGTTGACACCGCCCATCTGAAAAAATCCAAAGATGCTAATTTCAGAAATTATTGGAAAAACTGCAATTATTATAAATTTTAGGACTCCGGAGGCACCACTTCCACGACTATTTCTGCGTAAGAATAGCAATGTTCAACGTTGCTGCGTTTTAGTCTTAAAGGAAAATATATCCAGGTAACTTAATTTGCTCCTCAAGAGAAGAAACGCATCTTTGGCCATTCTCAGGTAAGACTATGGTCTTATCTGGGGTTGGTTACAAACAGTGTTGCCAACTCCAAAAATCACAAGTCGCTAGACTCGACACGAAAAGTCGCTAAAGTAGCTAAATTTGGAATTTGGATTTTGACGGCGAAAAACACAGGTAGCTCGATTTTAATATGTAAACTACTTCACTGGGACTTCAAGATTTAATTGCGGCAGATAACAAAAAACGGTCATTTAGGCTTATTAAATTTTATTAAAATCTTGCCTTTAAACCAGTATTTTTGTATTCCAAAAGTCGCTAAATCTTGTCTAGCAACAAAATTTTTTATTGGTCGCTAAGCCACTATCCGAAGTCGTCATTTCTAGCGACAAAGTCGCTTAATTGGCAACACTGGTTACAAATGTACATGGGCGGTTGTAGCCCCTTACCATCAGATGGTCTATATACCTAGAGTTATAACATTTGAGTTAGGGTGTGTAGAAACAGTATACAGGCTTCTACATGAGATCTGACAATTTTTTGATCGGGTCGAAGCTAATATTGTCTCAGCAATATTAGCTTCTATTTTTACATTTATGTTTTTGATGAGATAAATTTACACGAACAAAACGGGTACATATATCATCGCAAATTATTTTGATTATAATATAATCACTGATTTCCGAAACATGCCGACTACTTATCAAGTTTAATTGTTGACATGACATGACAGCAACATGATACTTTAATTAACGAAATTAATAAGTGAAAACGGCCACACATATTTTCAAGCACGGTTACTTTCAAACACGATTACTTAGTTATTACATAGATTATGTAAAGGGTTACGTATATTAATGTAATAACATAAAGGCGCCAATAAATGACATTACGATAAGAAAATAGTGTCATATAATATAATAGTTTCATGATAGATTTTTAACTTAAAAAGTCAAAAAATATTTTTAGAAACATTTCGTCATACACGATAGCTACTTTCCGCAGTTTAATCCGCTGGTACTGGCTAGTAAGATTATAGCGTATGTTATTTCCGGATAATACAACTTTCTAATGGTAAAAGAATTATTAAAATCGATACAGTAGTTTCAGTTTGATGAAAAACACGAAAATACAAAACATTTATTTCATAATATTAAGTGTATGAAATAACGATATCCCCCAAAAGGTTACCTAAAAACAAACATCTTAATAGAATTAAATTAAACTAAACAAAAAAAAGTAATGTTTAGATATAAACATAACAAATCAAGATAAAAAAAATTGAGTACCTACTAAAACGTGAGATACTAAACTACACTATTAAGTCAGACGTAACTTTTGAGTAAGTAAACTACACTAGTTTCATGTAACGAAAGTTACGCAAGCTATTCAAAAAATTCAAACAATACAATCATCCATTGTACGATACGATAGTACAATACGTGTACTTTTACTTTTCTCATCTCAAACGTGTATTTTCACTCTTTGTAATGCGTAATTGAGTTTGTTCAAAGATCACATAGTGTCACCTTAATTAAACGTTTTGGAGTGCGCCTACTGTTCAGTTTGCACTCGACCGTAGGTACTAATTATTTTCTTACTAATAGTCAACATTGTCAGTTTTTACATAATAGAAAACAGTAAAAATACGTGAATTATGTGAAATACATAGGTATACATAGGTAAACAAAGATATTTTATCTATTTGAATATTGATAAACGAAATCTCGAATCTATCCCAACCATACGAGTATACATAGTATACATACATACGAGTAGGTATATTCCTATACTCGTACAAGTCTGTGATTCCAACCGAAAGTAAAGACTATCTAATGAAATAATAATAAATTTCATATTTAACTGTCACGATTAATTTTTTTAACGGGTTAACGGTAATGCAGTGTAAAGTTTTGCTCTTAAATGTCTCATCGATTTTTTGTTAGTTGTTCTAATCCCTGAAGTAGACATAACGGACGTTCTGGTGCTATGGTATATTATAGGCTTGGATTCTTTATTTTGGATTTTATGGAAATAACACCCCCAAAGACAAAAGATGGAATCCAAACCCGGAAGTATTAGCGTGGAACCACGTAATTATATCCGTTAGATTACGTACCTCCTTATAAATAGAAAAAAAAAACACAACTTTCTTAATCATTCGTGCCAGTGTGCAATATCATAGAGAATCGTGTAAAAATAGAGTGCTACATATTTTTTTACTCGGTACAACGGCATTGGAGTTTAATTGGGCGTAAACGATGTCATAAAATCCTCACTACATATTTATAAACTATGCACAGGCCACAGTATTGGCAATGCGTTGCTGTGGAAATATGCCTCATGGCTCATTTACATCTACAAACATTGAACGTGTTGTCGGAGTCAAAATCATTCATATATACCACAAGGTACATTTTTGGGATAAACTTTATTGTAGTTCAATATTAGCCTAAAGATCTTGACTCTAGTGGACAATTAAAAATTACTATAAAAAATTCATTACACTTAAACTTTCATTACAATTAAAATTTAATTACACTGGGCCCAAGACGTTAAATACAATGCAGGTTACTCTAATTTAACATTTAAAATTGTTTGCATTTTGTACAGACGTAGAAGAAAGAAGTTAGAACACAAGAAACAATATCTAATGTTTCCCATAGAAACAATTAAAATAATTATTTTTTGTTATGTCAAGTAAGATAATCGCATAGCACATAGAGGCATCAGTGTCTAAAATCAGTTGTGACATACTTAGAACAGTTGGAACTGTTGGTTGCAAGTAGTCTTATTAACAAAATTGTTTTCGACAAAAAAATACAAAATACTGAACGAAGCTTGTATTGATTGTTCAAGTTATAAAGTTATAGACTAAAACATTTCGTGGTACACATCTACGCTATGAGTTGAACGCTAATAAAGAGTTATGCAAACAAGGTAAATCATTTTAAATTATCATTAGCTAAATTGAAATGCGGTTTCCGACCAAAATTGACTCGTGTCTCGATTGTGTAGGAAACATCACAACAATAACTTTCTAATCACGAGTAATCCGATGAAGTAAGTGCAAATATTACACTTGGATACACGCGGGCGTTTCACAATAACAATTATTGTGAAAATATAGCTGCGGGTAGAAAATTTTAAATTAAATAAGTGGATATGGTAAATTTGAGGAAATGTCTGTGAATAATTTTAAAAGACTAGAAGGAGACGGGTCTCTTGTGTAATACCTTTTCCCATTCTTACTTGTAAGTGACATTGATGATGATCTTTAAGGTTTCAAAATAAATTTATATGACCTTTACCATATCATTATTTTTCCGTTATCCTCGTTAGAACACGGACACTCTAGTAAGTATGTAGGATTGATTCTTCATAAACTTTTGATTGTAGACAATCTACCATTTGGAAAGTTATGCAGAAGAAGCGGTGCAAGAAACTCCATACGTGTTTATTGCATTATTCCATTGTTGCATAATTTGAATAATAAATTGACTATTGAACGAACATCATAAAATAATAGACAATGAAGATCATAACAACATAAACAATAATTCAGAAATACCAGTAAACCAGGTAAACAAGTATATCATATATGAGAAACCTCTATATCTAAACTATCTATATATGAAGGTTGCAGTTTAGCAAAACAAACAAATGCAATAAACTCTGCTGATGTACCATTTTGATGTAGCGCTTGCACGTCGTTTGCAGTAACGAGCTTTTTGCAGAACGAGCAGCGATCTCCCTGAACGAATGGTACTATTATGTTGGCTGTTCAGAAAGTAAGAGCGTCTCGTGAGAAACCGACGTGATACAAACAATGACCCGAGGAGTGCTCTGATGGCGTCAGGGTTGCCTAGTCTGTTTGTGCACTGCAATTTAGTCCCAAGTTTTGAGATGAAATTGAAAGTTTTACCAAAATTGACATCAATATCATCACAGAATTGAATAATGAATTCAATTTTGATAGAAAGGTGTACTTCTGTAACATTGTCTTCGAAAGTAGGATCTTTAATACTTACACTAACTACAATAATAACATCGACGTCATTATAAATCAGAATTTACAAATAAGGTCTACTTCAACAGTGGCCTTCATCAATAATAAAAGAGTACAATATTGAGAACCGCTTAAATTATAAGGCAAACCGACAAATCTTTACTAGATACATCTAAGACGTCCTTCATACGATAAGACATTATAAAAGAAATTGTGGGGTGGGCAGCAAGCGTGGTAGCAATAATGCTAATATTATGCCATCTAATACAATAATTAACAATGTACTCGTAAATAAGCCATAACTGTACTATCTATTAGCGCCGTTGAATATGAAATATTACCAAAATAAAATGGAATGCAAAAATTATATCACAAAACTGGTTTGTACTACGTACATAATTTGTGCGGCTTACTTTTGGAGGTTCGAGTACAGTAGGTCAAGATGACTTAACTGAAACTGGACTTGTCGACCCTACCTGAATGAGATCGAGTCTAGAATGCGTATAATACGAGTGTAAGAGAACATCATAGGCAATTTTGTAAAAAACAAGCATGAGATTACTTCGATGACATAGAAAACGCTCCATTGCTGTTGCGCTGGTGTGCGATAATATTGAATCATCGGTAATATACTAATAATATAATACACCGTCTTGGGTTAAAATACAAAATACAAATACATACACACATACATACATATGTGTGTATATTTAATTTAATATTTAGGATTGGGAAAGTTAGTTTTAAGTTTAACAATGAAATATCAGATGTTTGTTATATAACCTTCATATGCGCTTTACATTACAGCTTTGGGATATTGTAGAGATGTCAAATTGTTTAAAATATTTTTGTACATTTTATTTTATTAATTTAGCAAAAATTTTATACAGCCTAATGATAAAGAACATTGGTTTATAGAATTATCTTTATGGAAACGTAAAATATGTGAAATCGAATACACTGACGTAATTTTGGATATAGTAGGTATATAATATGTAATAATAACCTGTCGCAATCAAACTTCATGAAACATGTGCGTAAGTTTAATTTTACATTATAATTTTGTATAATTTATGATATGATATAAATATAAAAACGATTGCATAATTCCTTTTTTACTACACAAGACCTCACTTAATTTTTATGTAAATACTTAAGTATCTGACAAAAAGAAGAAAGTAATAAAGCCGCATATAATTTTCCCGTTAGTGTCATACTACAACGCGTAACATAAAAATATATATTATTATGAGTACTTATTACTGGCAATGATTATGATAATACGTAAAATCAATAACACAGTTATATAATATGTCATGCGTTAGTCGTAAAATGTGCAAATTCACGCTTGACGTTATATTTCTTTTATTTGCAGTTGCGTAAGGAATAACTTCGCGGTCGACCGCTAGAAAACGGACGGAGAGAAATACCAACGAGCAAGTGGGCGTGAAAATTGAAATTGTCTTCGATACGCCGACAACACGGAAGAGATGCGTTTAGTAAAAAACATTTGTCAAACTCGTACGCTTCGCAGGGAAATCGCGTTGCGTTTGCGCTAAGCGAACGAAGTTGTTTATGTAAAACGTGTTTCCACCGCTGGTTCCGCTCGCGTGAACGTACAAATAAACAGACAAACAAGGAAAGGCACATGTTGACTGGCAGAAAAAATAAATAGAACGGTTCTTTAAGTTACAAAGACATTCATTTATACTGTGTTTTAAGGTCTAATAGATAAGCAAAGCAAAAAGATAAGCAAAGTTAAATGGAATTATTTTGTTAAATTAGTATAGCCATTTTATTACAAAACCTTAAGTTGATTTCCAACTTGTAACAATTTTGAATAGCGAACTTATCGTTTTTAAATGAAGTATGTACTTGTGTGACCTAATAAAATATTGCTCAACATGCAACATAAGAAGTGGAAGTTCGATAAATGGACTAATTAAATTTCATGAATGTGCTAAATGATTTCTTTATCTTCGTTGCAGACTGCAAAACATTCTGGCGCTACTTGGGCAGCTTTGTTCACGTGAAGATATTGTTAAAATAGTCTTGTCAATTTTTGGATTTATATGTAGGAAATTTTGAAAAAAATTGGATCAAAAATATTTTATAACTTAGATTGTTTTTTTTTGTTTATGCACACTAGAATACAATAGAATATTTATCTTTGCGCAAATTACCTATAAAAACTTTACCGGTTCAGCAATTTTCGAGACGAGCCCGTCAGTCAAAGACTGCTTTATTAGAAAAAAAAGAAAATTGATGGAAATTTTTACAATTCTCCTCTGAGTTTTAAAAAAAGCGTTTCCAGTTTTAGTGTCGTACAACTAAGCATATCAACATATGTCCAAGTTTATGCACTTATTCATAGGATACTATTGTCAGTTATATAGCAATCATTTACTTATTTGTATTTATATAAACAATAAGATTCACGCTTACGGATGACGGAAACATTCCGGCTGGGAGGCGGGCGCGACGCGTCTCTGCATTCCGTTTCACATAATAGTATGATCAGTGATCGGACAATCTTACTTCACATGGAAATCTTGCTGGTACTTCCAATTAGAACACGCTACATTCCTTCTTACGGAGATTTCCAACTTAGTGCAATTGTTTTGGTGCTTATTTCAGATTTGTAGCAACAAAGTAGCGTCGCTGCGTTCTAACTTGGGGTTCATTAGATTGCTCTTATTTATTCAGAAGAAGTAGTAGTATCTAAAAGTTTATTGCAGTATAATTGGGGATATACTGACTAACGTTGCTGTGTTCTATATTGGTGTTCATTAGCTTGGTCCTAAGGGAAAGCAATTAGTGGACAGTATTGCCTTAGGGGTAGCACCCGGTTGCGACAATCTTCGGGACATTTATCTTTTATAAAATAATACATAATAATACTTCCATTTCCTCTCCTTCCGTGATAGGCGGCGACCATAGACAAAGTACAGGAGACAGGCAGTAGCGTCTTTCTGTGTCACATCAACACCCACTGAGCACAACAACAGCCATGCCAGTTGTAGTGACTATTGGCAAAATACCTCTATAGTGAAGGCCTATATCCAGCATTACCTCTACAGTAAAGGCCTATAGGCTTAAGGCCTCCAGCATTGAGTTTCTAACGGCTGATCCATCAGCTGATGGATATCCAGCGGATGATTATCAATATACTTATACAGTAAACTTTTTCAACTTAACCGTTTCTAAGAACGTAAGCAACCACGTAAAATGTCATAATTTATAACGTACACCCTACAAATTATCCGAGCTGCGCCGACTTTATTAAATTTAATTTGTGTTACCTACATACAAGTATCCATTTACGGCGAAGCTTTTATGTTTTATGTAAAAGGTATTATTTTTGATCATGCTTTAAGTTCAGTAAAGTCTCCCCGTATGGAGCCAGTCTGCGACTCGAACGCGTCGAGGTGTGCCGCGCCGTCACTTTCACGATACCAAATCAAAAAACGGGGGGAAATTCTAACGAGAAATCTTAGATTTTTCTTCCACTTGACTAGTAATAATTGCCGTCGCCTACTATCAACACCGCGATACGGATTGTTTACAAATAAACTTCTATGATGTGGGAATAAAAATCCACTGATTGTTCGGCTTAAGTCAAGTTTCGTTGCAACAAACCAGTGCATGTGCGATTTTTAACGAAATTTTCGTTTGTATTTTTTTCGTTTCTTCTCACTATTCTTTCTTCTACACTTTGAAATTGACATAAACCGTGGTTTAGTCTATAATCTGCGCGATCTACTTAGTGTTTGGAGTTAGTAAAGTGCATCTTCTGTGGACGAGTGCAGTTTGGAGTCATCTTGTTGGTATAATATGGGTATTTGGAAAGCCATGCCGTTGCTCAGCACGTTAGCTGCCCTGGTGATAATCGTACACTCTGCGGAGGAGGACTTCGAGCCTGTCTACCGGGACCTCCGGCCGAGACGTTTGGAAACCGTCTCACCAAGTTATGAACAGGTAATTAATTTCGAATGTATCTTTTAAAGGTACCTTATATCTATTTAAAAATGATGGAAAATATAAACATACGTTTTTTATGCCAGTTACCTAGTTCTATTTTAATCACACCAGGTATTAATTTGGTTTGCTGCTACATAACCGATTTTGATGTAAATTTCACGAAATACTTAAAGAAATTATAGGGTAAAGAAAATATAGAGTCATCGTTTATACCGAAATATTTTTTACTCCGAAAATATTTTGAGATTGCATAAAAATTAGAACTCACACAATAAATGTGCTCATGGATAAGCACAAAGCCGCACTAAATCCATTAACGTTTTGTAAATAAAAGTGACTTTAACTTTAATTATAACATTTATTACATTAACATTTCCTTTCAATGACCAAATGTTTAAAACTTCTTGAGTAGGTACATAACATTAATGAATTGGTGCCTACATAATACGTAGGTACTTAATGCATTATTCATTAAGAAAAACGAAACTCCATTAAATTTGTTAAAAAAAAATAACACGTAATGATTAATGAACCTCGCAGAACCAATGGAAGTGATTAATTGCGATCAACGTTTTTTGGCATTACCGTGGTAATATCGCCTTAAAACCTGAATGATACTGATTACGTGAAAGCGAGAACGCAATCCAAATAAACGACTTATATCACCCGTGTCAATTAACCAGCTTTCAATCAACTGCCTTATAATTATGTCAGTACAATGCTGATTGCTGACATGGCGTTCGTTGCTTACTAGTGAATGGAAACAAGTAGTTAAGGGTTTTGGTCTATAATATGAGAATCTTAAGCTCTATTAAGTACAGTGGTGTAAATTTTGCAAGTTTATAAAAAATATAGGTCCGGGTTCAAACCAAAGCATAAATCTTCGATTTTTCAAGTCCTTGTTTTATTTCTCATTTGTTTGTACGGTTAGAATCGTCTGAGGATATGTTCATTGTACATGTCTGATATATTCTTCTAAGCTGCCAAGTCTATCAGATCAGACTTAATTTATATATTCCTTTCCATTACAATTCTCTTTGCTGATCATGTAGGAATTGTTTTTAAATAATATTTGACAAAGTGCGCGATACATAGGCATATGCACATGGTTTCCGTAGCATTAACATTATATGAATTATAGAAAGGTACATTTATTGTGAAAGACACGGAGACTTGAATACAGGGTTTCATTTTCAACCTTTATGCACGGAACCCTAATAACTTGCTAGCACGTTTCCGGTTTATCCGGTTTATATTTCCGTTCATAGTTTAATCATGTCGTTTTCGATATCATTCATAAAAGTATGTAAATATATTCTTGTTTCGTACCTATTTTACGTTTAAAAGTTGCATAACAAAATGTAAATCCCTATAATGCATACGTAATATATTATATTACGCTGGCATATTGTATAACTAGATGATCCCCGCGGTTTCACCAGCGTTTGAAAAGTAAATCAATAAACATGTCGCGAGATTGACACGG
>DWPV01006468.1:0-11509 GCA_018251915.1 Urbanus proteus proteus
GGTATGTGTGGCCGCATATCGTCGTGCACCAGATGGTGCGGCGAGCGCTGTGCTCGCCTGGGATTGGGCCCGTTGGGGCATGGCGCCGGAGGACTCTAGGTGAAGGTCCCTTTGGAGTACCTGGAGTCCTCTTAATAAGCGCTGAGGCGGCCACCGAGGGGGTTTTAGTGCGGTAAGAATCCCACACAACCCAGCGAAGCTCCCGAGGCGTGGAGTTCCTTTTGAAGGTTTCCCCCCGGTTACAAAAAAAAAAGGTAGTAAGGCTATGAAAAAAGAATTAAAGACGGGGTCATCACGTGGTTCAATAAAATTGTATTGACTCCATCACAGAGGCGTTGAGGTTTTAGGTTGGGTATAATTGTCAATAAGTGGTAATAGCCACTTTTCCGAACCCTAGAATTACCAATGTTGGCTCAAATTTTCCACACAGTCAAAAGTCCATGTATGAATGTATTTTATAGAATTTATTTTTATTTTATGACACAAAGTGACACGAACTAACTCATACGATTTAAAACTAAAATTATACGAATTCCCTTTGATAAATACGAAAAGGACAACTGAAATCGTAGTCGAACTGTTACAAATTTAACTGCCAGTGACTGTAAATTCCATACAGAGAAAAGCTTTGCATTTGATCAAGTTGAAAAACGAAAAAGCTTAAACGAGTTGTACTCGTAAATTCCGATGTTTTCAATGATTCAGAAAAAGTTTTGTGAACTAGACTACAATTCGGCGTAATTGTAATACGGGAACTATGTCCTCTTTACTGCTCTTAGGTAGTTGTATGACAAATATACAAAACTTAAGGGAGAAAATCTTATATCGGTTTAATGACGACCCGCGTGGCGGAACGGTTGCCATACCGGTCTGACGCGCAATGGGTCCTGGGTTCGATTCCTGGCCAGACAGATATCTAAATGATGAATTTAAATTTCTGTTGCGGGTCTGGGTGTTTGTGTATGTGTGTCCATGGCACACACAACACAGATAATCCTATAGAAAATATAATCCGGTAGAAAGCGTTTAAGTTTAGTGTAACATATTCAAAGGTACCTACCAACAGTATTACTGTCGGTTTGTCCGTCAAGTGCTCTGCCTATTGGATCGTAATAAACAAAGATTTGTGCATATAGACAATGTTATGGCCACTGTAATAAGAGATATAATTTATAGATGCTATGGTAAGAAATACTCTGATGAAAGAACTTTAATGAATACTCTAAGAACTAATGATGGTACCCTCTGTGTGGTACAACACAGACGTCATACGACTCGCACTTGGCCATTACTTATTATCTTATACACTTTGCTCTTCCATACGTCAATATATGTAGGTAGGTATCCACCATGCCAGTCAAGTGTATAAATAATCCAATTTCATAATTTAAAATTATTCAACCAACTATCTTTTCCCCGCAGCTTTGCACGCTTTTCTGTAAAATGGATGTTATTTTATTAAAAAACCTTCCTCTTGAATCATTATTTCTATTTAAAAAAATCGCATCAAAATTCCTTGCGTAGTTTAAAGATCTAAGCATACATAGGGCAGACACCGGAAAGTGACTTTGTCTTATACTATGTAGTGATGCAACAATCGCTTATCGCTTACGCTACCAGAGTAGGACAGTATTGCTGACAAAGGAGTACACGTGTTTCATATACAACTCTAAAATTTGAGCCGAGCAATGTTGTCGAACATGATGTTTAAAACAACCGTGAAATTCGGAAATTTTGGAATGTTTTGCAACAAAATTCTCTTATTGATGCAAAAATGTACGGTGCATTTGATTAATACGAGTATGTTACTGTCCGTACTTCTATAGCTGATTTTGTACGAAGTGGCAAATTGCTTGGTATTTGGTGGTTTGAGCTTAAACAAAGATATTTATTTACGTTTTGTTTTTGTTACACTCGTAGCACCACTGTAGGATTTTCTCATGTGTCGTGGGTACCATGGACACACAAAGAAGAATACACAATCATCCAGACCCAGAACAGAAAATCAAAACTCATGATTCGGATATCTATCTAACCGCACATCGAACCCGGAACCCATTGCCCGTCAGACGTCAGGTATGGTGACTTATTGGGTCGTCTTATTGGGTAAATCAATATATTTAATTATATTATCTTAATTGTAGTAAAACAAAAATTAAGATTTATAATTAAGCATATCTTAATTATTGATTAATACTTGTTGCGTAACTTTCGTAAGTAATTAATTAATATGTAGAAAACTATTGACTTACAAAGCGATACGACATAGAAGTCCTGAAATCTTGACTAAACGCAACGATTTTTTGAAACACTAGACATTGTAAGCCCCGCCAGATTTTTAAACACTCTACAACACGACACGCGCTTTTAAACGTGTACAAAATATACATAAATGCAAATTGTCGAATCAGTAAATACAGCAATGTTTTCATTTTTAATGAACTCTTTTTCAATTTACTCCCAAAAACTGTAGAGTAACACGCTGAGAGTTTGTATTAAGGTAAGCGAAGCATTTGTAAGTGACTTATGACCTAATTTCAGTGAAAATCTTTATTAAATCAGACACAGCTAGATCTTATGAAAACTGAGCTCGAATTTGTTACTTTATTGGATGCCCGCTATGATTGAGGAGGACGAAAATTTATATCATTAGTTATCTTACTTGCACCTTTAGTTGAAATTTGGTAGATAAGAATATTGATAAAATATTCCTCTCTGCATTTAGATTTGGAAATTAAAGCCTGATGAAGTCCCTTAAATATAAGTAGGGATTGGTGCCTATTTTCTGCCTAATAACAACAGTATTTAGCGTTACCGTATTCTGGGGTGACGAGTGTAGTAACTGAGACATACTAAATCGAGGAGTCTCAAGTTCGTCCTCAGGGGTACCAGTGACCAATCTCAAGTAAACGATCTTATCTGGGGTTGTTAACAGGTGTCTCGGGGCGGCAGTGGCCATTTACCAGCGACAGGACAGGACATGTTCATATCTTTCTTCCATATTATAAAATTAAAAAAATGTACTGGTAAAAAGCGATGCAAATTCGTAAAAGTGAATACAATAGGTTCCCGAATTAAAAATCGAAATACTGGCTATCGATAAATGCGTCTGCAAAACTCTTATTTATTTTCAATTTATTTTTAACGTAACGTCATGCTTTTAGTTTGTTCAATCAATTTGATGCCCGTTATTATGGGACGTTCGTTTTTCATCTCAAAGCTTAACTGTTTGACTTGACCTGGTAGTCGCATATTGATTGACGATACGAAAAATGAAAAACGGTTTTGGAATTTCTCTTTGAGCACAACCTGGAAAGTAAATGAATTTTAATAAAGGCTTATGCTTGTGGAGTTAACGTACGAAATATATTACGCACTGTTTGTGTTGTGGAAAAGTCAATACAGCACCAAATGTAGATTTCCTCATTATTTTCCTCCGTTCTGTAGGTACCTATGTGAGAATAAAATAATGATTAATTTGTAATATGCATAAAATAAAAAATATCAATCAAAACTACAGATTCTTCATCAACATTTTATTTATTTATTCAAACCTATATCTAACATTACAGGTAATAAATCCTACTGCGTAAGATAAGTACATTATCTACAGTACTTGACTACTATTTAAATTCCTAAAACTATTAAAGTTATGAACTCTAAGGTCCTAGATATATTAGTTATGCTGGGAGCTAGGCCAAGAATTTGGTGAGCTCACTTTGCACTCGTAAATCTCCTTGTCAAATTTAATTTAATAAAAAACAAAGACAGGTTTGATACTAAATTCATTATTTTTCTGATGACAAAATATTCTAAAGTTGCATGAAATTTTTACCAACATGACACAAACTGCCACGCAAACCCACTTTCTAAAACTTTTCATTCAGTTTCTGAAAACTGGTTAATTATAACTCGGAATATATCCCATCATTAGTTGGAATGAAAATTTGTTAAATTCGCAGTCAGAACATATTCCACCTAGCTCCGCCAATGCCACGCAAGCATTTTGTGGTCGTTTCAGTAACAGAACTATTGTAATTACCGAATTTGTTCAAGTGGAATCTCGATCGCTCCACCTGGCCGATTTAACTTTGTTGGGCCAACTTTTTATTTGAAGAGGCCTTTATACTTTGACCGATCGGCCATTTGACTTTTCAATTTAAATACTGTTATATTTATGTATACAGTGATGTATGTGACGTATATACATATATTTTCAAAGTGACTGCCTTTTTAAAAGGTGTTTTCTTGATTTTGTTAATCTTTGAAAGCCGAATACTGCACATTTTTCTAGTCAGGTTTTCATTTGCAAAGAGACGCTGCTGACCATTTTCTAGAATTAATTTCTTTAATCTAAGTCTAATTCTATTATATCTCTAAGTCTATTACAACTCTAAGTTTGTTATATCTAAGAAAAAAATATACCGGTACCATTCAAAGGGCAAAAAGCGAATACCGATCCTTTAAAAATGTTTTCATACGTTTGGACGTTGGTACGATCTATCCTCGGAAACAGATGAACAAATTTTAGCGGGATTTACAAATTTTGATGAAATGAATATTATGAATAACCCAATCAGCTTTTTGCCTAAAATACAATGACACGATAATGAAACTATTCGACATTACTTGTGTTTATAATGACATTTATAATACCGCAGCGGATGCAAGAACCCTTATGCTCTTCCTTTGTGAGAAATATGTTTTGCTATATAAAAGAGAAACATTATTGTTTCAGACACATATAGGTACGTTTGAACTGAGATTTAAGCTAATTATAATAACTATGTTTTTTTTTTGTCAAACCATTAGCTCATGTTTTCAATTCGGAAACATTAACTACTCTACAATTGCGCATCAAAACTTAAGACTGTGAGTATGATAGTCCAATGTACTGTTCGATATCCAATAACTTGGCTTCGTGATATAACTTTAGATCATTTCAGTTTCGCTGAGGATAATACAGATCTGACTGACTTCGTCAAATATGCAGTGATATTCCGTTATTTTCAATTGTCTGTTTCAAATTAATATCATTTCGTCGTGGTAATATGGAATGCATCAAAGGCACTGGTGTTCTCTTTGAAACAATTCATTCTTCATTTTCAGTATAGGTATTATATTTCGTTATTATATTATTATATTTATATATTATATTGTCGTTAAAATGATTATATACGTTACAGCCATACATAATTAAATTAAGTTATTTAATTCATAATGTTTTCTTTGGACTACATAGTCCAAAGAAAACATTATCTTCCATAGTATACTTATTCCAATATGTATTCGAATACGTACACTGACAACATCGTTAAATAAGCTGTGATTTTCAACCATTTAATTTCCTCCTTTCTTCAAATTCATTTATAAAATCTATAAGTACTTACAAACCTTATTTATTTTTACAAATTTTTTCACCGTTTTGTGTCGTACTTATTCCTAATAGTAAGTAATAAAAGAAACTTCGCTTAAACTTAACGTGGTTAATATGTTGAAAAGTATCTTATTACTAAATTCGTTCGTAACAGCTGTTAGATCTATGTCGTCCTTTAGGAAGCTTTGCTTTTATTAATATTCAGGAACTCGCTGTCTATTGTTATTTCTCTTCGGATGGCTTCGTATTTCTTCATGCAATTTAGTTGATGTAACAAAACCCTTTACTTATTTCTTATCCTTTAACATCTGTATGTAGATTAATATTGTTTCCCTTAATGCCTTAAGGGAAACAATATTAATCTACACTTCCATAAACTTGCCAGTTTATGGAATATGTTAATATATTTAATGTGAAATTGGGTACTCATATGGACTATGAGGACTAAGACAGTATAAATATGACTTGTAAGGGAATTCGGGACTCTATTTTAATCATTACATTAGAATTATGGCACTTATCTCCTTGACTTGTGTTAATTGTATGTCAAGCATTTTAAAAAGTTAAGCAACGATTGCAACTTACCGCTCATTGTAATTTGTAAACAACTTTTTATAGAACTAAATCTGAATTTTCGCTACTCCTGAGGCCTGAGATTGCCGCCTGATATTTCACCGGAAACTGCATTCCTCCATAGAAACATAAGAATAATGATATATTTAATGATAGAAATATCTATGGTAATAGTACTTCCTCGGTCAAAGCGGTATGCTTTGACCGAGGAAGGTATTATTCGTTATCAAACATTTAGACTACACATACATATTTACCTACTCCCTTAGTGATTGCCTACCTTTACACTTATCTCTACAAACAAATCCATATAATCATTTACTTACTTGCCTTAAGTATATCAGTTGGATATGCATTGTATTATACTAACTTTGGCACTGAAAACTGCCCTATGTCCATAGAAAATGTTTTAAAGAATATAAAGGACCAATCTTGTACAGCGCAGTGAAGTGGATCAGATAACAGCGGTTGAAAGCTTAAATCTACTGGTAGTTGAGCAAACCTTTGTCCAAGAGTAGTTGGTGAATTTCAGAAACATTTTAAAGATTTTATTTATAGTAAGCACCTATACTCGCGCTACGACATCTAGAGATGCTTTCGTGTAATAAATTTCCCAGAACAGATTATTCAAATACAATTACTTTTACGACCCGCGTGGTGAAGCGGTTAGCATACTGGTCTGTCACGCAGTGGGTTCCGGGTTCGATTACCGGCCAGTCAAATATTTGAATGATGAACCAATTTAGATTTCTGTTCTGGGTCTGAGTGTTTGTGTATTTGTCTTTGTATGTCCATGGCACCCACGAGACAGGAGAAAATCCTAATGTGGCGCTATGTGTGAAGAAAGTGTGCGTGTTTATGATTGCGATAATGTTAACGTTTTAAAATGTTAATCACCTCGTGTCAAGTGTTGTTTGAAATAAATTAAAAGCCATTTAATACTTTGACAGAATTTATTCACTAACCTAAATATTTAGCTCAAATATTACAAAAACCACACTAACATTGCCATTCATTACATGTTAACATCAATGCATAAATAAGCAAATAAGCAATAGATCTATCTTATAAAACTTGTTGAATATATTAATATGGACTCATAATTTACTTCAACAGTACTTGTAGTTTGTGGTAAACTTAAGGCATTGGAGTAAGTTTGACGAAGCCTATTAAAAGTTTGAAGATCTCACATCTTCGGCTTCTCTACCGTTTTCAATTTTTATTAGCCGCAAGTAATATATTTTTAATAACACACTTATATTGACTAGTTATGGATTACCATTTTATGTATTGGTGTAATTATAATCTTTATTGCGTCATGCGGATGTCATATTACAAAGATACAAAGTTACAACATATTTTTGTTATAATGGCATGCACTCTGTTAGGGTATTGCAATATCTACATAGTTTTTTTTAGAGACAGACATATCAATGTCATTAATATATAATGATTTAAAAATAATAGTAATAATAGCTATACAATGTCAATAGTATTCGTTGATATATAAAACCTACAAGGAATGAAAGCCTTAAACAGCTACGAGAGCGCAAAACCTGCCTAGCCTTAGAACGCTTTCTGCACTCTAAGCCTGTGTCGAAGGTTCCATGCGCACACATACACTCAAATCCAAAAAACCTTTGTTCATCACATATCTTAATTCACCATTAATCTTAATTCACCACCTTGCTTACCTTCCCAACGTTCTGAATTTCGCAGCAATTAATATCAGAACAGTAATTAAATATGATGATACTTATGTTGACTTATGAAAACGTAATGTGTAACATCTTACCTCACGGAACATAACTCTCAAAAGTTCAAACAATATTTTGATTCTGTCCCTGTGAATTCTGTACATTTTCTATTTACAGCAATGAATAATTCAATTATTTAACAGCTATAAAGTTGGAATAGGTTTCATAAAATAAACAAACAACATTTATCCACAAAATCAAAGCTAAATCTAGCGAAAAACGATAATTTCCCTCGCCGCAACATAACCGCGCTGGGAATGTAATAAAAATAAATATTTGTAACAACGGTTGCAGAAAATTAAATTGCTACAAATGTGGCTATTGTTGACCAATACATACACTATGTAAGTAAACAACAATAACCACTATTATTAGAGGATATAATAACAATAGGGTTCTGTTTTATATGATCGAAGTAAATGAGCATGCAGTCCACCTGATGGTAAGTGCTACTGACGCCCATGGACATCTGTAATCAAATCTGCCGTCGGCCACAGATGCGTTGCTAATCTTGAGGACTATATTGGAACTCGGATAAGTATATCTCCCTTACCACACCCTTCAAACCAGAATTTTGGCCTTAAAAGTTTCATCAAAATTTTAAGGCCAAAATATTGCAACGCAAGCACTTTGAACATGCCATTGTATAGATTTCTCAGTATTTCAGCAAACTCAATACCCTAGAGAAATTAATCACATGTCAATCAAATAAATGTTTGTACTTCATTTCTAAACAAAGCCTTGTATTTGATTATAAAATAAAATTAGGGCTGAGAGCAATACAATGAACGAAAAATAATTGATAACATTCCCAAAAAATGTTTTATAATGGAATATTTCATAGGCAAATATTTAGAATTTCGAATAAAAATTCGCCCTCACGTATCATTTGAACGTTAAACCGCAAACGCCGGGTACAAAACAACAAACGCTAAAATGTACACATGTTGAAAATACGCGCTGCAAAGCTGCCTTTGTATACGGCGACTTTGCAACGATTCAATTACGATACTAGTGAAATTGGAAGTCGTTAGCCTTTTACACGTAACGATTTTTGCAACGATAACATTTTACACTAAAGGTTAGAAACTCCTTTAAGTAATTGAAAGACTTACAATAAAGGCTTAATAAATGACAGTAATAAGAGATTACCTTTAGTTAAATTATGAAACAATAGTAGATAATAACGCGTATTTTACTTATAAATTGTATTATCGTAAATAAAAAATATTTTAACAAAGACAACAACATCAGTTCAAATAGAGAACTTGAAATAGATAAGTTATTTACATAAAAGAGGACCAGTATGGAGATAAAACCATATATTTACCGTTTAGAGTGGAAACCTTTGAGATTTGACTCCGGCAAGATCACCACCACACCTATCTCTGCGCTGGTGTGTTTTGATTTCAAGGATATGGTGAGGGAAATATTTCCATGGCGTTCCAACTTAGTCCTCAAGGGTAGCAAAAGTAACTATAAAAAAAACTGCAAGTAAATTCATATTTTGGAATTCTTTATTAGTTGCTTTGTTATTTTACATACATAACATATTCGAACAAGTTCACAGGCGGCAGCGTAGCCAGTAAATGAAACACTTTGTCAATAGAAACTTTTAAACAAGTTCCCCTTTACCTACACACGTCACAGCGCAGTTTCTGTGAATATACGTGCAAATAAGAGTGGAAAACTTGAAACAGAAAATATAATGTACCTTTGTAAATATTGGACAAAAACAGTGCAATATATATATGAAGTAATTTAAGGTAAAACTCTTCATGAGTCGACTACCATGCCATCAGTAATATCTGTATAATTTTATTGAAAGACTAGCTGATCCCCGCGGTTTCACCCGCGTTCAAAAAGTAAAAAGGAATACATATCTAAACATAGGTAACAGCCCGCTGGCCCGCGACGGCAGTCGCATGTGCGTGGCGCGCGCGCTAATGCTTTTTTTAGTATGCACGTATTTTTTAAATATGCACGTATTAATTAAAGTAACCTATGATACGCCTTAGACCTTCAGCTATCTTCCAGTGTAAGTCCCGTCAAAATCGGCCCTGCCGTTTAGAAGCTTACATAAGCCAAACCAGATAATTTTCAAAATTGCATTTTCGTTATAGGTATCGTGTATACTTTCATATGCATTGAGTAAAATAATATTATTTTGAAATCACAAACAGACACTTCAATTTTATTCATTTGTATAGGTATAGTAAAGGAGAGTATAAAGTCCAAGCATTCAATAATAGTAGAAACGCAGCTGTGATGCACGATTCCAATACCATTTGGAGTTGACTAAAGAGGGCTATGAGTGACGAAGACCACTTACCAAATTAGTCACAAGGTATCTGTGATAAATCTGATACAGGATGCCAGTACTATATCTAAGTAATGTAGGTAAATTTGCGCTATCTCTCATAGACTGAAGAGGTCTATGAGAGACGAAAATTTACCTACATTTAAATGCATATACCTATACCTCTGACGCGCAGAGCATCCTGGGTTCGATTCCCGGCAAACATCTAAATGACGAATTTAGATTTCTGTTCTGGATCGGGGTGTTTGTGTATTCGTGTATGTGTGTGACCATGGCACCCATGACACAGGAAAAAATGGGGAGAAAATGGGGGTAGAGAGTGGGGGTTTGAGTGTAGAAAGCGTCTTACTTTTAACTCTTGAACTCCAACTAACAACAATGAGAACAGATGTCAATAAACATCATTTACTAAGTATATCTATTGCCCTATATATAATAACGTATGGTAATATATCATTAGCAACCCCCTTTGTACTTATTCAATAGAAACTTAAACAAACCCCTCGGTTATGCGTCAACAAAAGCGTTATAGCGTAGAGATTGTAATGTGTAAATAACGCGCTAGCATATGTAAATTGGGAAAATTGAGAAATTTACCTTCGCTCTCGTAAATATACATACCTCGAAATCGATATTTCAATAGCTTTAGTACGTATATCATATATCGTACGTATATCGTATCTTACATAGAAACTTTGCCATACTAGTATCGTAGTTGTTCAAATTTCAACATGGTCTGTAGGATCAAATGGATGCATAGAGAAAACAAATGAGAGAGAAACAATGTGTACTTGTTAGCAAAATTCATTAATTTACTTTCATAATTTATATATTTTAATGTATAGGGAAGTTGCGTTACTTTATTTTCACGTCGTTTAAGTATGTGCTACACTTTCTTTAGTATGATTCCTATACTCTTTTTATGATATCTATAAATACTTATCTATAACTATTTTCGACTATCGCGTCTTAAAAATATCATTTAAAGTGGTACCTAAACATTCTTATAAGTCAAAATAACTACCAGGTTCGATTATGAAGGTGGTAGTTTAACCCACCATATATTATGGTTAAATCGTGCAAAACACTGTAGCTTGTATGCATCATGACCATGACATTGTATCAGTATCAAAAAGACGTTCAAAAAGTGTACAATATGAATCACCTTTGAATAAATGAGATTTAAATTTGAATATAGTAACATCGGTTGCAATCGAAAATTGGCTGAACGAACGTTAGTAAAATCCGTCCGTCCCACCGTTTACATAATTTCTCTTGAAAAGTTTATTATTTTTAACATAAAAATAAAACCGACTTCCTAATCACAAAATGTAAAAACTATTTTAAATCAATTTATATATAAATGTTATTTCAGTAGATACATCGTCGGCGCTCACATAATATATCTCGCTGAATTAGGGAATAAGCTATGCCAGCATGAGCTTCGAATAGATAACCTCTCTTCCTTTGGGCAGTCGGTTG
>DWPV01006469.1:0-11507 GCA_018251915.1 Urbanus proteus proteus
TTTTGTCTGTAAGGACTTAATCATTTATACGAAATCTGCCGTTTGGTAGGATCTTTTTCGCTCGTCAATGTACAAGTACGTATTTAGTATCGTTAATATACGTTTAGATCAGCATTTTTTTTTCCCTGATTATGCTACGTTATCCAATTCACAAACAACACCATATATTTGAGTTTCATAATTTTATCTTTTAGGAGGTCGCTTCGAATTTTTTAAACTAGCAATAATGTTATTGTCGTGGTGATGTTTGACGTCTGACGTTTTACTTGTGACGTTTGACGTTTACGAGTATGTTATACACAGAAAGCTTTGGTATTGAGAAAAAGTTTAAATATTTGTGTACATTAATTATAAAGTTACAGTGGTTAATATTTCTTTGTATTTTGCATTTTGTTGTACGTGTTCTGTAATTACATATGAATGCAAATCAAATAAGCAAACAAATAATTCGTAAATCTAGTTAAGTGAAGAGGCTTGAGCACACTTTAAATATTCTCTTATTTGATTTCATTATTGATGGTAGTTATTTATCAAAATTAAAAAAAAACAAATAGGAAAAGTAATTATTAAGAGACAGATAGAGACAAATGATGTATTCATACGCATGCGTGGGACAATTGAAGGATGATATGAGATAGGTAATGAAAGCTACGTACCTACGTATGTTAGTTCAATATTTTCGTCACAGGAATCTACACGTTTTAATGTCTTTAATAATGATTACCTTAAAACTTAAGCAATACAATGATATCGTGTAAATTACAATAACTCTGATGGATCTTTGTAGGAGTAATAGATCAATTTAATTTAAAATATACTTTTTAAGTTTAAAATATACTTTAAACGTATAAAATAAAACTAAATAGAAAAACTTACTATTAATATTTTTAAACAAATAAAAATCATAATTATTATGATTCTCAATTTGTTTTTTGTTTCATTAAAATTTGATTGAATCTCTAAATTACATCCAACAAATTAGCAAATCAAATTTGAAGACGGGACATTATTCTTACTTTTTTCAATCGTCTCGAAAAAGCAAGAAAAATGTTTATACTAAATAATTAATCATTGTATAATACTTAAAAGAAGTAAATTTAGGAGGAGATTATTAGTAGAAAAAAAATCGAAGGAAATTATAATTATATTTGTGTTGTTACTTAAATAATTTAATTTTATAATTATTATCATTTCTTACGATTTATTTATACTACGTAAGAATAAAAATTGTACAAAGATAAAAATAATAGCGAATGTAACAGAATAGTATAATAAAATACAAACTTTGGTCAACAGCTCCATATCGACGTTCAGCCAACTTCAAATCCCGCGTCGTTCAACAAATCGATTTGAAACATTTTCACTGCCATAGTAGTTTGTTTGTCACTGGCCATTAGAATCACTTGGTACCAAACGTTTGCGTAAATGTAGATGTGAGCATTACTATTTTTACTCAATTTATTGTCTACAATATTTTCTTCACTGTTTTCTAGAATAGCAGTTACTAAGGCTAAGATGCAAAATAAAATATTCATGTGGTTAAGGTGTTCCCAAAATTTTGGGAGATTCTGACGCGCTTTAGTTACACGGGAAAGAATTTTACTCTGAAACCGCGCGTTGTAAGAGAATAGACTTCAGTCCCAACCTCCGCATCAAAAGATTTACGCGCATGCGTAAACTGTTATAATCATATGCAGAATCCGTTGATCTGTAACAAGAAAAAATATAGCTACATTAAATTCACCTTTATCCAAGTGAATACTTAGTTCAAATTAATATTTTACGTAATAACTATTAAAGCTTATAAGGATTTTTGCACAAATACAGTTTATTTAGTAATAAACTACCGATAATTTAAAGGCACAAAAGCCACCTAATTTAATCGAATAAGAACCGCCCCCTCCATGTTGGTGGTTTACCCTCTCTTGTTGGAATGGTTGCCGTTTTAAGTTATTACTTTTAAACTTTAACCAGTAAACGACGATTTGTCTGAATTTACCGTAAGAAAAAAATCAAAGTAAATAATACCCCCCCCACACACACAACGTAACACACCTCGGTTTTACGTATTTTTCGTATGATGTATAAAGTGAATATTTTCTATGTATTCTATGTACTGTTCGATTACTTAATAATTAAATAAAAATGTCTTTAAAATGTTATTTTATTTATAAACTGTAAACGTTCTAATCCAGTGATTGTGCCTTTTATTTTTCCTATCGAGCATCTTATACTCGTACATGCGGTCAGTATAATCGCGATCGCCTGAAAGTCTGTGATGTAGACTAATTAATTTATCATGTTGTGTAATGGTGTGGTGAAATGTCCCGTAATAATTTGTTTTTGACATGCACATCTGACTTCCCTTGGTCTTCATTCTCCTCTCGTAGTTAGTCGGTAAAGTTAAAGAGGTTGATGTATGTATAAAAGAGAAAAAGAGGAGACCAAAATTTCAATCAGTAATATCTACAGCAGTTTTTTTTCTTTTTTAATGACGAGGAAGAAACCTACAAAAAGTACCCGACGCCTTGGGAGCGACGCCGCGATATGTGGGATTTTACCGCACAAAATCCACCCTCAATATCCGTTCTCATAGTACAGTGGCGGACTCCGGGAACTCCATTCGACCTTCGCCGCAGTCCTACAAGCGCGATGCCCCTTTAGGGCTCTTTGAACCGGTGAGCATTTCAGTTCAACCCACATTAATTGGTGTTTACGACGATATGTGTCCACACATATCGCTATCCTTCACGGGGCTGCTGGCCGGACGGTTTGAGCTCACACTCTTGCCGCCCGCAACCTCGAAAGTCGCTTTTTACTCGCCTCTTAGGACAGACAGAGGATACCGTAGACCTATTCTGGTCCCGGACAATAGGGAATTGTTAAAAGCAAAGAAGATGAAGCTATACATAGATACAGACACATATAGATAAACAAGAACTACTATTTGCTTATTGCTAGAAGCTGATTGTTTTACATACGTATAGAGTGAAAAACAGCTAGAGAAGCTTGGTTAAATTTACAAAATAGGTACATATAAAGACAGAGGCTGGGGAAGAAGAATTTCACTACAACGGATGCTCTGGCAGTGTAAACTTGAAAATTTTGAGTCCATGGAGAGATACATAGCAAAAGTTATGTTTTTATCGCAACAGTTATCCGATATAAATGCAAAAGTATCTGATGATTGGATTATCTCCATACTGTTGAGCGGATTGACTGCTGAATATAGTCCGATGATTATGGCAGTTGATAATAGTGGACAAGAGATGAAGCTTGAACAGATAAAAGCTAAACTTCTTCAGGAAGCGAATCGTCGAAGTGATGGTGAGGCTGCTACAAGCTCTGGAAATGCATTTTATATTAACAAGAAAGCTAACGAAAGGAGCAATAAGAAGGTGAAAGAATTTAAATGTTTTAAATGTCACAAGAAAGGTCATAAAGCATCTGAATGTAGGAAACAAATACAAACAAACATTTGTTTTGGAGTGCGAGAAGATCAGAATTCTTTTGATGGTTGGTACATTGACAGCTGTTGTTCAAATCATATGACGAATGATTTTAAAAGATTATCTGAATTTAAACCTGAAACAAGTGGTTTGAAGGTAAAGATTGCTAATGATGATACATTACCAGTGCGAGGAAGAGGAACGGTTCATTTGAAGACCAATGATAAGATAGAATCATTGAACAATGTTTTGTATATACCAAATTTGAGCATGAATTTGTTATCGGTTAGTAAACTTGTTGACAAGGGATTTTCTGTTAATTTTATTAAAAGCGGTTGCACCATTAGTAACTCTATGGAAAATATTATTGCAACTGGTCAGAACATTAACGGAATATATAAATTAAAAGAATTTGGCAAGTCACCGATATGTAATATGACAGTGTCAAACAATAATTGGCATCGAAGATTAGCTCATATTAATCCGAATTATATGCAAAGATTGAAAAACATTGTGACTGGTCTTGAAGATTTAAATGTTACGACAAATATATCGTGCATACCGTGCATCAGTGGAAAAATGTGCAAGAAACCATTCCCGAAACATGGCACACGAGCGAATGATGTATTGGAGATCATACACACAGATTTATGCGGTCCCATGGAAGCTGCTTCTTTTAACGGCTCAAGGTACATGTTATTATTTATAGATGATTATACTCGAATGACGCATGTCTACTGTCTCAAACATAAGAGCGAAACTTTTACAAAATTCCAAAAGTATAAAGCGCGTGTTGAGAAAGAGACGGGTAAATCTATAAAATGTTTGAGGTCAGATGGTGGAACTGAGTTTTGTAATAATGCTTTTGATAATTTTTTGATATCCAATGGCATCCTACATCAAAAGGCGGTACCATATACCCCCGAACAAAACGGTGTAGTTGAAAGAGCCAATAGAAGCATTATCGAAAAAGCTAGAACTCTATTAATTGAAGCCAATTTGAGTAAAAGGTACTGGGCTGAGGCAGTGAACACCGTAGTGTACATTAAAAACCGGTGTCCGACTAAAGCAGTAAAAGACTGCGTACCGCTACAGAAATGGTCAGGAAAACCAGTAGATGTTGGTCATTTACGTTCATTCGGATGTGCGGCGTATGTCTTTATACCAAAACAGAAAAGGCGAAAATTGGATGCGAAGGCGAAACCAATGATTTTTGTCGGATATTCTGAAGAAAGTAAAGGATATCGATTATTTGATCCGAAAACCAAGGAAATCATAATTAGTAGGGATGTTAAGTTTGTAGAAGATAATTTTCCTGGGGATAATTTAAATAGTTCCAGTAGTCAGAGTAACTTTTTTCGATTTAATTTATTGTCATGTTCAAATGAGAGTGATGATGAATGGGAAGAATGCGTAACTGATGCTGATGTTACAGGTAATGTAGGTGTGCAAGAGCCTAAAGTTACGAATGAGTGTGATGTAAGTAATGAGCCTGTAATGATGAATGAGCCTAATGCTATGACAGATGTAAGCGAGCCTGAGGTGATGGAACGTGAATCTGTTAAAGGGAATTTTGACAGCAATAGGCGTTATCCTGTTAGGAATAGGAAACAAACAGAATTTTATAATTGTTTAACCTATGATTTGATTTCAGAGAGTGATCCTTTGACTATGAAAGAAGTATTATCTAGACCAGATCGTGATTTGTGGTTAGCGGCAATACAGGATGAATTAGATTCATTGAAAGAAAATCAAACTTGGATTCTAGTTGATCCTCCGCGTGATAAAAAGCCAATACGAAGTAAGTGGATTTTTAGAATCAAAAGAGACAGCGATGGCAAAGTATCCAAATACAAGGCACGTTTAGTTGCGAAAGGTTTTAGCCAGGTACGTGGTGTTGATTATAACGAAACTTTTTCACCAGTTGTACGAAGCTCAACCTTACGCCTGCTTCTGTCATTGGCTGCTCAGTATGATTGGTATGTTGACCATTGGGATGTCACAACTGCATTTTTGTATGGGAAATTGAAGGAAGATGTATACATGTTTCAACCGGAAGGTGCGATTGTGAAAGGTCAAGAGCACAAGGTTTGTAAATTACAAAGATCTCTCTACGGCCTAAAACAAGCTTCACTTGTTTGGTTCAATGAGTTGAATAAAGAACTTATTGAATTAGGGTTGCAGCAATCTCAGATAGAACCATGTATGTTTTCTAAATTCAATGGCACAAGGCGTATTATTATATTAATTTATGTTGATGACATTTTTGTGTTTTCGAATTGTAAAGCGGATATGGATCGTTGCAGGGTTGGTTTATCGAACAAATTTAAACTAAAAGACCTAGGTCCGGCGCGACATATACTAGGTATGAGAATGCGAAGAGATAAAGGAGTGATTATTTTAGACCAAAAACAATACATTTTGAAAATATTGCAAGAGTTTGGTATGTCAGATTGCAAGCCTGCGTCAACTCCAATGGAAGTTGGTTTGAAATTGGCGAAAGGTAACTCGGATAGTGCTTGTGATCTACCCTATCAGAGTTTAGTGGGGGGATTAAACTATCTAGCCAATTCCATGAGGCCTGACATAGCGCATGTGGTGAGCGTGTTATCACAATTTAACTCGTGTTATACGACGGAGCACTATAACCATGCGAAGCGAGTGTTACGTTATTTGAAGTACACTATTGATTTATGCTTGTGTTTTAGAAAATCAGATGATTTGAGACTGAAAGGATACGTAGATGCTGACTGGGGAGGTTCGTTTGACAGGAAATCGTTTACTGGCATGTTATTTAAACTAGGCAATTGTTTGATAAGTTGGGAGAGTAGAAAACAACAGTGTGTTTCTCTGTCAACAACTGAAGCAGAGTATGTAGGTCTTTCTCAGGCTGCGAAAGAGGCTATATATTTACGTAGTTTGCTTGAAAGTTTAAAATTGTTTAAAACTGGAACAGACGTTGTTAGGATTTATAACGACAATCAGTCTGCGCATATGATAGCTAATAATAAAGTTAATCATAACAGGACCAAACATATTGATATAAGATATCATTTTGTCCGTGAAGCAATACATAACAATTTTGTTAAAATTGAATACCTACCTACGGATTATATGGTTGCAGATATTTTAACAAAATGTGTTCATGGACCTAAGTTGAAAAGTTTTTTGAAAGATCTATGTTTGGAAGTGTTTATGAGTTAGTGCTGTAGGTAATATAGATTAAGGGGGCGTGTTGCGAGAAACCTTTTTATATGTCTCTATATTGTAATCTATATTACTGGCTATTATATTCTTTAAGAAAATGTATTCGAAATTGTTCTCATTGTGACGTGTGAGTATAGAAATAAATGTTCATGCTGTAACAAATATGTTTTAATATTATTCTATATTTTCAACAATACCTTCTTATAACAACAATTTAAGATCGACAGAACACAGCGTTGCTCATCTCCTGGATTGTCTCTTAGTCGCCTCCAATTGCTACTATTTCTGTGTAAAACAGGTGCATTTTTGGTATATTAAGTTTAAGGCAAGCTAAGGTAAGTAATTAAGTATTAAGGCAAGGATGATAACTCTTCAGTAGTAACGCATTTGTGATTGAGCTTGCCCTTTTGGGATTGAGATAGCAAATGATCATGCAGTTCACCTGATCGAAATTGGCCACTGTCGTTTATGGATGGATCAACCTTAGATAAATTACGATCCGCTTCCAATTGCTACTATTTTTGTGTAAAAAGGTGCTGATTTTTTTGGTATAAAATGTATATTAAGGCGAGGACAAAGACGAATTTACTCCTCAGTAGTAACGCATTTGTGATTGAGTTTGCCCTATTTGGGATTGATATAAGCAAATGATTATGCAGTTCACCTGATCGTAATTGGCCACTGTCGCTTATGGATGGCAACCTCAGATAAATTAGGATCCTACCTGATGTCAACCACATGCGTTGTGACCTGTTGTGAGGACTAAGTTGGAACTCAAAGTATTTCTGCCTTGCCACACTTATGGTTGATGATAACTACATCAATCATTCTAAGAGACCAGAAATTCATCCTAATTACTTTTAATGCGAATGTCCGTTTATTTGTTTGTTTATTGGTTTCTTTGTAACGAATTCACGCGTTAATGACAAATCCGATCATTATGAAATTTTGCACACACATTGCCGGGGGTCTGAAAAAGGCATTAAGTACCTTTCATCCCGAAAAGTGATACTTCTTCCGAGGGATTGAAAAGTAACTTTTATACCTACTATATACATACTTTTATACCTACGGCCTCTTTGCGTGAATGTACATGGGCGCGAATGAAGCTGCGGGTAAATACTAGTACTACAATAATTTACACCCAAAAAACTGGTATAAAAGGTAGACTCAACGCGCATTCCCTAGTCAACCTAAAATCATCACAGTCAAAATTTTGTCATTTTGATAGCTACGCAAGGTATTCATGGGGGTTCACATCGCATGAGATTTTTAAATCATCGCCATATCAAAGGGGGTTCTTTTGCAATTTAATAAACGCGGCCGTTTTAATATTAAAAACTATACACAGACGCGTTACGCAAAATCATGTAGGGGGGTGGGAGGGCTATAGGCATCCTAGGTAGCTCTTTCCGTCCCTTTCCAACCACTGCGCAGACTCGTCATCGTCATCGTCCCCCCAGGGGGGGCGACCCCCAGTCAATATACGGCAAACACCGTGGGTAAAACACACAACCAAAGGACGCACACTACAAAATGACACTACACAGAAATTTTATACAAAATTGAAGGCGGATAATTACATTAACAAGATATATGGTAGCTATAGCGAGGGGGAGGTTTTCCGAAAATGGGAAATGCTTTTTCGGAGATTTTTCGTACATTTGCAACGATACGCCATTTTATTGAACGCAGCAATGCGCGCTTTTACTGTTATTGGTTCTCGTATTTTTGAGATTGATGCGATATTCAGTGTGAGCTTCGTTGGTTGCTACCTTTTAAAAGATAACTTTTTATTTTAGACTAGCTGATCCCCGCTGTTTCACCCAAAAAGTAAAAGGAATACATATCTAAACATATGTAACACCCCGCTCTCCCGCGACATCGGCCGCAGTGTGGCGCGCGCGCTAATGCTTTTTCCAAAAATTAAAGTGGCCTATGTTACGCCTTAGACCTTCAGCTATCTTTAAGTGAAAGTTCCATTAAAATCGGTCCAGCCGTTTGAAAAAGTTACCTCAGTCAAACAGACAGACAGACAGACAGACTGACAAACAAAAAATATATATATTGCATTTTCGTTATAGGTATAGTGTATACTTTCATATGCATTGAGTAAAAAAAATTGAAATAACAAACAGACACTTCAATTTTATTTACTTGTATAGAAGTAGCAAACGACCACATCAGATATCTGATGGTAAGTGGTATGCATGTGGACATCAACCACCTTATATTTGAAGTCAATCATAGATACGCTGTTAGTTCTACGAGCTGTGATGGTCACCTCATTGTGAGGCAAACCTGCCACAATCTTACACAGAATCGGAAGAACTACTTCATGCTATTAATAAGTGTCTTTGTCGAATCGTTCTACTACCGTCTACTTGTCGTCAGTCTATTTTTTCTGCCACCACTAGTTTCGGTTAAGAAAACAATCATTAGGTCTTTTTACAAATCGCTCATTCCGGCCTGAGAACCTTTTCTTTTCTTGAAAAGCTTTTCTTATGATATTAATTTCGAAAAATCTTTCGTGCCACAACTATCCCGGAACCTTAAATATTCTGATTAAGTTTAAAGGTAGTCTCCGTCTGCCTAATAACAACAGTAACAGTAGTACCTATCATTTCTGTATTTTGGCTTGGAATATGTGGTAAGGTAAATATACACTTCCGAGGATTTCCAACTTAGTCCTATGGAGTAACAGCGCATCTTTGGCATCATGTAAGACTAATCTTATCTAAGATTGATTATAAATGTCAATTGGCCACTCGAGCTATTAACTATTTATTTATTTGTCAATATTATTATTGTATTTTAATTCAATTTATTCTTATCTTTTTCATTGTAGTCATATTTTTCGTGTCATTGGATTAATCCGTTCTGACTAAATAAATAAAAATGACTACCAGATGGATTTCAAGTTCATTTGCTACCTACTTTCTTATTTTTTATGTGACCGAAGTAGCAAATGAGCAGTCCACCTGATAGTAGATGGCCATTGCCACCCATCTGTAATCAACCCCAGATAAGATCAAGGTTCTACCTGGGGTCGGCCACAGATGCGTTGCGTTGAGGACTGAGCTGGAACGCCTCGGATAAGTATGTCTCTTACCACACCCTTCAGACCAGACCACAGCAGCTTAACACTGCTGTTATAAGGAAGAAATAGGTGTGACGTCGGTGCCGCCGGAATTAATCTACATTCTACCACTTTTTAATACCACCTTTTATTACCACCTAAATCTAAAATTTCCTCCTCAATCGAATCACAAAGGCTTCTATCAGCAAATTAGCGTATTTTAAACCCTTAGACAATCGCACATTCAACCACAACGCAATCGACCGCCATAACCAGTGTACAAAATATTTGAAGTCGGACTGATAAATGGAATAACTAGCTATGATAAATGGAATTTTCGAAAAATCTATTTTGAGTCTTATGATACTTTTACTCGTATTATGATGAAAAGTTGAATCTCCCAGTTATATGACTTTCTAGAGGTTTCCTTTTAGAATTTAAGAAATAAACATAGATTTTTGTATAATCATAATACAAGTTATTTTTTAATTTATCGACGACCCACGTTCGAAGCGGTCACCATACCGGTCTGACGCACAATGTGTTCCAGGTTCGATTCCCGGCTAGACAGATATCTGAATAACGAATTTAGATTTCCGCTCTGCATCTGAGTTTTTGTGTATACTACGTTGTGTGTTCATGGTCCACGACACAGAAGAAAAACCTGGTATAGGGCTATGAGTGTGGAATACCTACAACATAACTACAGTGTACAAAATATTTGAAGTCGGACTGATAAATGGAATAACTAGCAGCATTTGTATCACAGTTCTGCAAAATCGGGCTGCAGTCGTGAATTCACACTTGCTAACTGACTTATCTAACGGGGAGTTAGCTCGGTGTACAGTGTAACCACATTTTTGGGGACTAGTGTACTTTCGATCTCAATGGGAAGATTTGGGTTCGAATCCGGTGTTACGAATTTTTGAAAATATTTTGACTCTTATGATACTTGAACTAGCAATATTATGTTAAAAAAAACGTTTTTTAAAAACCTGTTTTAGGGTTTGGAGCATGCCAAAAAAATCGACATACATACATAAATATGTACATACATACATACATACGCTCGAAAAACATTACCCTCCTTCTGACGCAGTCGTGTAAGTGGAGTAATTCAGTTGTATGACTTTCTGGAAGTCCTACTTCGAAGTTACCTTTAATTTTTGGAAAATCATGATACGAGTATTTTTTTGATTTATCGATGACCCGCGTAGTGGTCACCATACTGGTCTGACGCTCAATGGGTTCCCGGTTCGATGCCCGGCAAGATGAATGATGAATTTAGATTTCTGCTGTGGATCTGGGTATTTGTGTATGTCTTAGAAAGATACGCCTTAAAATACGTCTTAGAAAATTAGGTTTATCTAATGTGACGTGGGTACCATGGACATACAAAGACGTATACACAAGTGTATGTGGCTATGAGTTTATAATGTGTTTTTTATCGGTAAAATTTGTTGAGGAACTTACGCAGGTACTTATTTTGTAAATCCTTGTGATTCGTTTGAAGTGTATGGTGTATCCGACTGTGAAGGTATTAGAACTCCTGTGGCACCATTGCCACACCTATTTTTACCTAATAATGACAGTGTTAAACACTGCTGTGCTCTAGCTTAAAGGGTAAGGGAGAACATGGTAAGGGAGACATAATTTTATCCGAGGCGTTCCAACTTAGTCCTCAGGGGTAGCAACACATTGGGGTCAACCTCAGGTAAGACTGTTATTATCTGGGGTTGATTCCAAATATAAATGGGTGGTAAGTAATCACT
>DWPV01006470.1:0-11507 GCA_018251915.1 Urbanus proteus proteus
ATTCAAATGACATATCAACATGACGGCCTTAGTTCCTATTTTCGCCATTTCACAGAAAAGTTGGTTCATCTGTACACTGGCTATTGCTGCATATAACCGTGTGTTGTAATTAAATATAAAATTTATTAAATTTATCAAGAATTTTTATTATACAGCGCTTATAAGTATGCACTTTTAAACGAATTGAAATAGTTGTATGCAAGTTAAATCTTTTATACCAGAATTTTTTAGTACTCATCTTTAAAATTGAATGGTATTAGCGATTTATTGTTAATATAACAATATTTTTTAATTTACATTTTTATATTTAATGTATTGCTTTTATTTTTAGCGCATTCTACAGTGTGAACGCGGCGCAATGCGGCGTTGCATCGCATTAACCCGCAGAAAAGTTACACAAAACACATTATTACTGAAAATGGACACAGAAACACCACTTATATTTTATTCCGCAAAAATATAAATAAATCTCCGTGTGATAAAATTTTGAAAGCTTTTTATTACGTAAAATACACGCAAAAAATACATTTTAATTCAATACACGGACAAAGGTCTACGACTACGAAATACATATTTCGTAGGGCTATTTAAACACTCAATGCTACTTCAATACTGTACTTATTTTCAATGTAAATAAAAAAAATAATAAAAAATCAAGCCAATATGTTAAACAAAATTATTTTTATTACAGTACATCTCAATCATGTTACGATACGAACGCCTTAATTGAAAGGTAGGTCTACGGCGTAGAGGACCATCTACATTTCGTAGAGACCTTGTATTAAGCTACGCGCTACGCATTAAAATTTAAAAAAAGTCTATAGTCTATACAAATAAATAAAATTGAAGTGTCTGTTTGTGATTTCAAAATAAAATTTTTTTACTCAATGCATATGAAAGTATACACGATATTTTTTTTGTCTGCCTGTCTGTTTGGCTGAGGTAATCTCCTAAACGGCAGGACCGATTTTGACGGGGCTTTCATTGTAAGATAGCTGAAGGTCTAAAGCGTAACATAGGCTACTTTAATTTTGAAAAAAGCATTAGCGTGCGCGCCACGCTCGTCGGCCCCCTCACGAAAGAGAGGGGTGCTACCTATGTTTAGATATATATTACTTTTTTAACGCGGATGAAACCGCGGGGATCACCTAGTTTCTAATCAAATGCCAGATAAGTATGTATTCTAAAAATCACCCGTCAAGTTTACCAGATGCTCAAGCTAATTCCGCAATTTCCAATTCCCCTACAATTTATGTTAGCGTCATGGTAACTCAATTAAGTTCGTAGCGAAGCCTGGAGGTTAGCAAGTACAATTATCTCGATAGTGAAATTGGGTTAGTGAGTACTATGTATTATTGATATGCTAATTTGTTTTGTTAGTGTAAGGGTGTAGTTATAGCTATGTTGGTGTACGTTGATTAATCCCGTGATTGCTGCTACGAAGTTAGTATTATTTGTTACCTGTATTTTAGACTAAGATCTAAAGATGTGTAAATTAATACATAGTTCGAACGCTACAGACGTACAGATTAGTGGATTTTATCCACCGTCGAGACCATAGAAAATTTTTGAGTGGAGTTTTTCCCATGTTTATTACATTGTTAAAACAAATAAAAAACGCTTACAACACTTAAAGACGTATAATAGGATTTTTCCTGTGTCGTGGTTGCCGTGGACACACACATACAAGAATACACAAAGACCCAAACCCAGAACAGAAATCTAAATTCATCATTTAGATGTCTGTCTGGCCGGGAATCGAACCCGGGGCACATTGCGCGTCAGACCGGTATGGTAACCGTTCCGCTACGCTGGTCGTCAATAAGTACAAATATTTATGTACCTAGTCACACTTAGATTTGCAAAATCTTTTTACTTTCAAATCCATATCTCTAGCGGTGAGCTAAAAATGATATCGTTAGGCTATCATTTATAAAAAGGAACGTAATAACTAGTCACATTTGCCCATTATTAACATTAATATCGTGCTCAGAATATTAGTATATCGAAAGCTAACACGCTAATTTGCCGCATATGCGCAATGTTAACTTCGCACGAAGGATAGTCCTACAACTGTTGCTTTTACCTCATGATTTGCCGCATGTGCGTAATCTTAGCGTCAATGCCGCAATTCCGACAATTCGCGTGGATTACCATACCGGTCTTACACGCAGTGGGTTCCTGGTTCGATTCCCGGCCAGACAGATATTTAAAGAATGAATTTAGATTTCAGTTCTGGGTCTGGGGTTTGTGTATTCGTCTTTGTATGTCCATGGTACCTACCCACGACATAGGAGAAAATGTTGTGGGGCTATGAGTGTAGAAAGCGTTTCAAGTTTCAAGTTTAAGATTGCTGTTTTGAGTTCCTGATACAATGTTTATGTCATCGCTTTTGTGTATTTCCATGGTAGCCACAACGCAAGAAAAAAATCCTGTGAGACTGAGTCTAGAAAGCGTAATTTTAATAATATATCATCGTATCAAAAACAAGTACTATAATTTGCCATATACGCGAAATGTTACCGTCAAAAACATAATTTTATTTCCATGTAACATGAAATGAAATGCTACTTCGGCTGTAATAAATGTTGCCTCGGACATCGAATAAATTTATTTGCTGAGTTCACCGACAGGTCGAATCTTCGGCTGACGAATGTTTCAGTTTCCCAACATTTTTCTTAGACCTTATGCGGGATTTGGGGAATCCTCCCAGGACGTGATGTAGGGCGATATAAATTCCCGTCAGTGACAACTATTAGTTAAAAATAAAGTTATTGTACGCTATGTAATGACTTTTTACAAACAACGTATATTCACTAGAACCTCCTTTGGACATACGTATGTATATGTCCAACCCCCCTATATGACCAACCGTTTATTATTGAACGAGGCTCTTAAAGAAATAAAAGATAAAATTTCCAAACCTTTACTAATTATCCTGAGTTCGATTCTAGCCAAATATTTTGAAACATATTTTTTTTCAATTTTGGATGTTTGTGTACTTTGTATACATGGTTTATTAAATGCGTATTTTTTGCAATTCGATTGCATCCATACACATTTATTATTCTTTTACACAAGAAATAGTATGAGCAATTAATATAGAACATATCATTGAGGATAATATATCTATCTATGAAACAGATGTAGTAATTGAATTTCATATCAGATACTATAAAGCAAGGTTACTCTCAAATGTGATTGTTTCATCTTTGAAATGCATGTTTTAAAACAACTTCATTATTTTAGAATCAGTAAAATACAAAGTAGCCATACGCCACGTAAGAAACCGAAGCATAAAGAGGGTCATTATGCAAAACTTTCCTTCCCACATTTTTATACCTCTGCCGTCTGTTTTCAGCATAAGTGTAGTGATGTACCAAATATATGAAACTGCAAATATCTACAAAAATAGTCGTATCCGTGTATTTTTGGCAGATCTCGAACGGATCTTTTTCTTTATTAAATTTTATTATGTGCCAGAAATTCTAGCGAATGTGAATGTAGAAATGTAAATAGCAATGAATCATTTTTAAACAAAATATTAATTGGCAATATTTCCTAAGATCACATCTACATTACATTAAAATTAATGTACATAATTTATTGAAGGCTTATTGATATGGCGATTTATAACTAATTAATTATTTATGCAAACCGACAAGTGTCTTTTCAAGGTGACGCCCGAAATCTATCAGTATCTCGATATCAATATATCTCTATATCGAGTAAATAAAAACACAATATATCCATATCCGCAGATCTTGATACTAATGATCCGTATTCGTATCCGCAGATCTTGACACTACTCATTTGTATTCGTATTCGTATCCGTGCATATATTTTTTATGATCCTGCACATCACTGCATAAGTGTTGCCAGCTCTCAACTTCATCCTACATGCAAAACGAAAAATTATTCCTACGGACGTTCCTATTACTAAAGTGAAATTTTTCTATGTAAATTTTACTTCAAATACATGTCTATTTAAACTTATCATTTATATTTTCACGCTATTGCATGTATCGTAATCTTTCTGTATGTGTAATTATGTACAATTTTGCTTATCAAGTATTTTAAAATATTGCAAAAATCAGTGACATCTGTAGTGGTTTTGTAAGAAAACAATAACGAAGTCGGTAGGAAAAAGGTATTTATTTTAAAAGTACAAAATGTTTAAAAAAGTACAAAACTTACTCAAGTAAGTTTTTTAAACATTTTGTACTTTTTTAGTCAACCAAGCACTACAAAACAAAATTAAATTAATTGAATAAAGAAAACAAACGGTATTTCGGGTATTTCATAAAAAACTGAAATTAATTAAAAACCCCTCAGACAAACATGTTCCGAATTGCTTCAAGGGCTCCAATAAGTGGTAATTTTATAATTTATAATTTATGATATGATGTGATTTTACTGTATCTGTATGTGTAAAATAGAAAAAACAAATCTAATGTACTACTTATGGCTGTAGAGAAAATGACTTACGTTATACATTTGCATACATAATTATATCGTATGTAATGGAACGGTTTAGTGAAGTATGCTTGTGGCTCCTCTCTTGCAAAGATAAGTGGAGATGCGGTAGCCTAATGACCACTTCAGTTGTGGGATGGAGGCCTCCGATAAGGCCAAACTGTTTAATATATTGCGAATGGGTCTACAAGATTTTGACGACCCGCGTGGCGGAGCGGTTACCGGACTGACCCAGAGAGGGTCTCTGTTTGATTCCCGGCTAGACAGATTAAATTATGAGTTTAGATTTCTGTTCTGGGTCTGGGTTTTGTGAATTCTTCTTTATGTGTCCATGTCACCCACGACACAGAAGTAAATCTTACTGCGGGGCTATGAGCGTAAAAAGCGTCTTTAAAAAATATATAGCAGAACCCGGGGTGGTTTGACTTGTGGTACCAGCGTGATACTTATTTGTGCTTTATAACAGCAGTGTTAAGAACTGCTGTGCTCTTTGAATATAGTAAAACAGGTTAAAAATTACTACCAACACATCTGTGATGGAAAGGCAGTAATATGGTTGGATTCGGGAAATAAGCTTGAAGTAAGCTCATGCGTTTCGTTGCAAAATGCTATCTGACTAACTTGAGGATGCCACTTCTCACGCATCTATGATTGACTTCATAACCATGGCGAGATTTACCTTCAAGTGGACGGCATGCTCGTTTCACAAAAATGATCTAATTATATAAATATATACTCCAGTGCACGTTATATTATGTTGGGGTTGGGTTGTTATGTTGGTTGGTATGTAGTCGTTGTACGTAGGATATCAATGTGCCGCAACCCTTTTCATATCTCACTACTGGACACGGGTCTTCCTTAAATGAGAGGCTTGCAGCGTACTCCACCACGGTGCTCCAATGCGTGTTGGTGGATACGGGTTAGAGGCCAACCCGTGTCTATGTTTTCAAACCCATAATGCCTTCGACAAGGTTTAACGACTACTATCCAATGATGACAACCGGGACCGAAAGCTTAACGTGCCGTCCAAACACGGAAACGCGCCTGAATTTTTGCCACTAGCGGTCACCCATCAATTTACCGACTGCGCCCGACGTTGCTTAACTTTGCAGATCGGTTAAGATCAACGCAATCCGCAGGGCTATGTGTATATTAAGGTACTTAGTATATATAGTTAGTGTGTGAAGGCACCTAAGTATTACTTAAAGTACGTTAATGTTCGTTAGCAATTACTATTAATTTAACTAATATCATCTTCCGCGACGATTTTACTACCCCAGTTTCTCGGTCCCAAAACGGTTGTAATTTAATCGCCTAAGCGTTATTAAATTCGGATTCCATTACTGGTAAAGCCATCAGTTTTGGATATAAGTTTTTAGCATAATGACTGATTAATTGGTACCTACTCAATATTTTTAAACATAAATTAGACAAGGTAACTTTTCTTGTCTTTCGACTGAATTTATTTTACTTATGAAATTGGTAGCACGAAGTCATAGAAATGAAAGAGCAATATCAATATTGTTTTAATTACTTCGTTTAGTTTTACCGAAGTATTGTTTTTATTACGAAATTTTGACAAAAATGTCTTTGCTTCTTCTTCCCCATTAACTTTAGAAGATTGTATTTTTACGCTATGCCGAAAAAATGCTGTCTAACAGATTTGGACACAGATGTGAAGAACGAAGATACGTCATAACGGCAGTAACATCTATTTATTATCAAACTGTTGACCTCAAAAATATTATTATAATCGTATGAATCATTATTACTCAAGAATTACTATCTAATATTAAAATGTTACAATTTATCTAGATCATATTTAAAGCTCATAAAAACTATTGTTGAAAATAATTCTGTCAATGTAATGATTAAACAGAATTACCTAAAGCCAAGTGTTTCTACAAGAGCCAGGGCACTGGGTGAACGTTTCGCGGGCTCTAAATCATTTTTAATAGCGCTTGGCAGAGACGCTCGGGCCGGGATAACTAATATAAAATGGAGCAGTGATAGCCTAATGGTTGAAACTTGGCCTCTCAATCGAGGAGTCTGAGGTTCAAATCCCTGGCACGCACCTCTGATTTATGTGCGTATTAGAAATTAATCGTCACTTGCTTTACGGTGAAGGAAAACATCGTGAGGAAACCTGCACACCTGAGAGTTCTTAAAAAAAAGTTCTCAAAGGTGTGTGAAGTCCACTAATTCGCACTTGGCCAGCGCGGTGGACTAAAGTCTAAAATCCCTCTCACTGAGAGGAGACCCGTGCCCAGCAGTGGGACAATAATGGGTTGACGATGATGATAAATGATCAACATAATTACCTAAAGCCAAGTGTTTCTTGTTACCGTTTCGCGGGCACTAAATCATTTTTAATAGCGCTTGGCAGAGACGCCCGGTCCGGGACAACTAATATAAAATGGAGCATTTTATTTAATAGGCACCTCTGACGCAGTGGCGAGTACTTGCTTTGTATCTGTTTTTATTTCTATTTCATTATAATCGAATACAAAATTAGAAATAAACGAAACTGTTTACGAATGTTTATAGGGTATACGACCTTGACGCGTAGAGAACTTGTATTTTTACAGAATCTATCTTTCGATGAGTCTCAAATATGACTAATCGTGATGCCAACCACAGACATTCTGTCTCCCTATGCTGACTCAAACTGTCTGTCTTAATTCCCATCAGAAAAAAACGTATTATCGGTATTGCAATGATGCTGAGAAACAGTGAAAATAAGTAAAAACGTTGTTTTGGAGTCGGTTTGTTTATTTATGAAGAGTATTTCACCTAGTGACCCCCGGGCGGATGTTTGGCTGGAGATGGCGCAGGGTAGACTGAAATGGAGAATAATATTGTCGGAGGCCAAGACTCATTCTGGGTCCTAGCGTCATCCCAGTAAGTAAGTACGTATTTTATGTAGTCGTTTTGAACATAAAAAATACGAGTATGTGATAGTTTTTTAACGTGTAACTTACCTATTTACCTTTTCAAAAAGCGAAAAAGGTTCAGATCATAGTCTCATAACTACACAAAGTGTTAAAAACTTGTATTATTCCTTAGCATGCACGCGTCACTCCGTCTACCCAATCGCTTGTTTAGTTATAAAAAGTTAGATGCAGATAAAACTATCGGCCCAGTTAATGCTATAGGCGGTGACAGTATTGCATGACCCGGGGCTATATTTAATACGCCGGCCGTACAATTGAACCGTGGGACACGCGGGACCAATTTACTCATAACGAAATATCAACATAAATTAGGGCTGGCTTTATAAAAAAACATTTAGACAAAGCGTGCATGTCTCTGTCTCTTTGCAAGGCGTGGTATTTCTCTTAGAGCGAAACGTATTGGGATCACACTTTCTATACCAGTGGTTCTCAAAGATTTTGGAGGCTGAGCCCTTTTAAAAGCGAAATTTTTGACGGAGCCCCAAAATAAACGAACAAGTTACGTGCATTCTTTTTCTAATGGGTAATGTTACAATGTAAGTGTATACTATAATATGCAGACCATCTGATGATGAGTGGACACTGTATCTATGATCAATCCAGGATAAATTACTACTCTAACATGTGGTTGACTACAGATACGTTACTACCCCTGAAATAGTTGGAATCTCGAACGTTAGGTGGATGCTTCACACTGCTCATACGTTCATCGATATACAGTAAAAAAACCGAAATAATTGTAGGGGCAAGCTTTTAGGGGGCGTATTAAGATTCTTATATGAAAGTCTGAACGACCTATTCTATCGTCGACCCATTTTTGACCGTCAAAATTCTACTCAGGCTCCAGCCTCTAGGCTGCATGATTTAGCAGGCAACTACGTTTTTGTCACCGATCTATTTTGCTTGCACTTTAACGTTTTCGTTTCATCTGTTGTACAATGTAATGACAATTCCGTGGACTCTACATTACATCATGTAACACATAATTATTTATTTACATGTATTGCGTTGCATGTTAATAAAATTGTATCGGTCACATTACGACGCATACAAACACGTGCATACATATGAATGACTATGACGTCATCAATTAGAGTATTTATAGCACTTAACTCACCCATTCACATACACACATTCACACACACGCTCAAACTTACATACACATCGCAAGAGAGATCTCAGGAGCTGGCGATACTCCTATCCCGCCAGACACCATAGGGATTATAGGAGCAGCTGAAAAACAGCGTTACTCGAATCTCTGATTCTGAGTCAGCAAGGCTTAGTCGATTCCTTTGCCATGTAAATAATGCCGTAAAATGTATTTACTTACTATTTGTATAATTTGTGTTGTTATGGCAACAAACATTTTTTTTATTTTTTTATATGATCGAAATAGCATGCAGTCCACCTGATGGCAAGTGGCCACTGCCGCCCATGGACATCTGTAATCAACCCTATATAAGATCAAGGTCCTATCTGAGGTTGACCACAGATGCGTTGCGACCCCTGAGGACTGAGCTGGAACGCCTCGGATAAGTATGTCCCTAACCTCACCCTTCAGACCAGGACATAGCAGTGCTAAAACACTGCTGTTATAAAGCAGAAAAAGATGTGGCGGTGGTGCCGTCGGAGTCGAACTACATAGAGTTCTACCACCTTCGAAATATTTATTTATTATTATTTATTTAATCTTGCCAACCCTACCCAGGAGGGCAATGCTTGCGAGCTAACCATCAAATCATTTCGCCGTATAAAACTATGTAACTCGGTAGTATAAATTACGTTTATTTTCCGAAGCCTGTATTGGCAATGCTTTATGTAGGTTCTGCATTGCAGGTAAATAATGAATTTAAAACAAATGTCATTGAAAGTTAGATTGGACTTTTACTATTTAACATAGTATAAAACAAAGTCGCTTTCCGCTGTCTGTCTCTATGCATGTTTAGATCTTTAAATCTACGCAACGGTTTTCGATGCAGTTTTTTAATAGATAGAGTGATTCAAGATGAGGGTTTATAAGTAATTTAACGTGTGCGAAGCCGTGGGTAAAAGCTAGTTTAACATAAATGTTACAAATATTCCGAGTTATACTCTTGAAATGAAATGAAATGAAATGTAATAAAATGAAATGAACTTCATTCACATTTTAAACATAAAAAGAAGAAAACAATTAAACACTAAAATTGCTAAAACTACTTGGACTGCTGTCCAGCATTATCATTCATTATTCATATCTGTTTGTAGGTTGATTGTAAGGTAAAACAAGAAATCCCGCGTATATAATCACTTTTTACGAGGTATTTGCAAAAACCTTAAATATAAGTGGTAGTAGTAAGTATAACCCGTAAAAATAAGTAGAATATAAATATTTATAATCCTTTTTAACATTCTTCTTATCATTAACTATTGTATAAAAAAGAAACTATTCGAAAAAATGTAGCAGTGAAAAGCACTAACAATATTTGTTAGTACTTTATCCGGAAAGTTTTTTTTATTTTTTTAGTATAATAGTTGTTCCCCAGTGCTGAAGTTCAGACTTCCGTTTTCCGTGTAATTACTCGTAATTAAAACTAAAAATCCTCTCGGTAATGACTCGCAGTTAAAACTAAGTGGGAAAAGCGTCTGCGAGAGACAATGAAACGTACTAGACTCTTTCTATAAACGAAGGTGTATAGAGGTGTGTAGAGGATTGACGAGCTGCGTGGCGGAGCGGTTACCATACCGGTATGTCGCGCGTGAGTTCCGGGTTCGATTCCCGGGCAGACAGATATCTGAATGATGGGTTTAGATTTCTGTTCTGGGCCTGGTTGTTTGTGTATTCGTCTTTGTGTATCCATGGCATTCACAGGAAAAAAATCTAGTGTGGGGCTATGAGTGTCGAAAGCGTAAAACAGACGGCGAGCACCAAATGCCCGCTACGTTTACTACTACAGTGGAATGCCTCGCATAAGTATGGCACGCTTACCACATCCTTCAAACTTCGTAACCCATTCATATCAAAATCAAAAATATTGATTCAAAGTTGATTCTGATTGACTTTTTGAACGTCAATAATATTATTTTTTCACTAGTTACCACCACTTCGGAAGGTGTTTAGTTATGGAGAAGAAGTGGCGCAAGAAACTCCATAACACCCATCTTTAAAAACAAGGGTTTTAATTACAATGGCAGCTTACTCTAAGAACATGTAGAGCTGGAGCTTCATCAGATCATACATTTTTATTTATATATTATCGGTCGGTCGGTTTATATATTACTCTCACTATTCCTGACATTTTCACAACGATACGAGATACCTCTGTATGAATGAATAATGTTCTCTACAAACACATACAAGTCATTAATTAAACCTGACATTTGCGTGTATAATCTGTACACTCAACTAAACAAAAGCTGGATGTACAAACGAATGATATTTACTCACGAAAATTAATTGTCGGCGACAGTTTAACTACAAATTTGTATCGTGGTTATATTATGTAAATGATAAAACCTAAATTGTTTTTGATTCCTGTAAACTACGATAAATAGAATAATAAATTAGACTAGCGATTCTTTGATGCATTTTTAAATCGATTCGAAGCGAAGCTTGAAAAACCATGTTAGGTCAATTTAGGAAAAAATATTTTAATACCTATTGCTCTTGAAATACATTGGTATAATAAATAAATTATCATAAAAAGGAATAAAACCCGACAGGTGCACGAACGTACCAACTCGTAATTTAGGATTGTTTTCTATAATTATGACGTGATCTTTTTGTTAATCGTTGAACGCCGGCTGCACGCACAAAAAATCATGTCACGTTATGGTCGCGTTCCGCCTGAACCGAGTTGTTAACAGCGCGGTACAAGCGACAGTGAGGCACGATCGGCCTGAACGCTCTATCTCTCTTTAGGTTTGTTATTTTTCATTAATGTTTTCTTACGACAGTATCACGTAAAATTATCGTCCGCAAACCGACTTTAGGTACAGACAATCTATTTTTTTATCGCAGTAATATTATTGTGAGGTTACCGCTTAATAACTTATCGCTCCAGAGATATTAAATCTCCACGCTTTTTTACTTGGTCCCTC